>VACF01002380.1:0-121610 GCA_006891605.1 Pleurozium schreberi | reverse complement strand
AATCACAATTAACTTAAAACAAAGAAAAAAAAGAACTAATTTTTATGGAAGTTTTTGGAGAATATTAAAACGACTAAAATCTAATCTAGGTTCTATGGATTTTTTGTACAAGAAAACTAACAACTAACCAGAAATGAAGCAATGAATGGCAAGTTCTGAAGGTAAAGTACCAACACGTGCTCACAATGGAAAGGAAGGAAATAATCAGTTWGAGGTTTTAAATAATTATGCTACCACATGGTGCTTTCTACCAAAATTTAACTTTATAAAGTCAAAGCTTTGTTGAGTAGGGACGACCCCAAGTGTAAATGGTTTCCAATGGTCAAAATAACAGTATTTTAAGATTTTTTTTTTTTTTTTTTGATAACAAATGGAAACCATTGTATATTAAAACCAGAGTAACCGCCAAGCCTGAAGGCTGGACAAATGAAGAGAAAATGAGCAAAGAGCAAGAAAAATGAAAGGCTAAAGGAAAGAGCAAAGAAGAGGACCCTATTTACTTCATGAAACTGAGTAACCAATCTTGGTAGCTAAAACAAAGCTTTAAAGCCAGATGCTAGCAAATCTATGCCAATTCCTATCAGAATGTTGGGGTTGCCTACAAGAGGCAAGCTTAGTCTTTAGTAAGGTAGCTCACCCCAAGTCCAACAATCCAACAGAGCATCTCATAATTTCTTTTGTAATAAGATGGTAGGCCATCTATCTTGCGCAAAAACCATGTGATTACGCAAAGTCCAACACCACCACAACGTCGCCCCGCGGAGCATTTTAATATTTTGATCCCTACAACATGTASACATGACAGTGTTTAATCGAACATTAACAATTAAAATCCCAATTCCTATTATTCAACAAATTTTGGGCTAGAATTAGTCTAACAAGCTTGAGGCAAAGTCAAGCTTTGTTGCTTTTAGCGTATTATTACTAAATATTGTTTCAAATCCCACAATGTGTTATTTTTTTTTAAATCTTAAAGAAATTTAGAGTTTGGAGGTCTACCCCTTCCAAAACCTTGCAAAACAAAAACTATTGAGGCTTAGCCTAACTTAAGAAAATTAAATAGAAATTACTTTGAAGGCACCTATGATAGAGTCTACCTCCAAAAAGAAGCATCAAGGTTAGCACTCGCTATCTAATCCTATATGGTTTAGATAGTAGAACTATCCCCAACAAACATTTCAGTCATGGTGGTCAAAGACTAGAGTTATTCCCTTTTTCTAAAGGGACCTTCTTATCCTTCAAAGTGTACAAATGAGAAATTAGAATGAAATCTAGCCACAAGGGGTACTCCGGCATTGCCAGCAATACAAAAACAAAAGAACAAGAATTGAAAGCAAAGCGTATRTATTAGAMATGAGGTAGCAATGAGAGTYCATGGAATGAGGGTGAAGATGAGAAAATGAGGATACCAGAAACCACAAGAAGGAGGCCTTTTAAACTTGTGTAAGGCCCCCCTCTTTTGCTTTACTCGTGTATATTTTGTCTTCTTAATCGTAATTAATCTTGAGCTATTTTCTAAATAATCCTAAGATATTTCAAAATAATAGTTGTTTAATCAAAGAAACTTCTAAAGCAAGCTTCATTTAGCAATGAAATCTTGTCCAAATCATATCCATGATTTTTTCCAAAGATATTTGAAAATTAACCTAATTAACCTCAAGATATTTTTTGATTAATCCAAAGAGAATTTCAAAATAATTTTTGTTTAATCAAAGAAGGTTTTAAAGAAAGATTTGAGATCTTGACCAAATCCAATCTCCAAATTTTTCCAATGAAAGATATTTCAAAATTTAAATTTGAATTACTACTAGTTACTCTAAAAAGTCAAACCTACAACTGACCCTTCTCTATCTTTTAAGAAACAACTATAATTTCAAAATCAATTGCGCTATTGTATTCAAAAGAACCAACTTAGCCAAAAGAAATCCTACCTCCTACTCCTCAACCATTTGTGTTCATAAAAATCGCTAACAATAATTCCAAAAAAAATTCAAAATCTCCATTAATTGGAATTTGCTTTTTTCAAAGAAATCAACTAGTTAGGGTTGTCTAGAAGGATTGTGGAAGTAAGAAAAGTCCCTTCATTTGCAATATTGGATACCGTATGCTCTTGATACACTGGTCAACCTGCCGCCGAGTTATAAATTTTTTGTACTTTTCATGCAATATTGGATAGCCTCCAAACTGACAGGGCGCTTTATTAGCACACATATGTAATATCTAGGAATTTACAAATATTTTATAAGCTGTAGATTTTCCATGGAGTCATCATGGAATTCTGAAAAAATTTGAAATTTTTTGGGTGGCTTCCAGGAAGTCCCTAAAATTTAAACGCAAGCTCAAATCTACTTTGCGACAATAAACAAAAGTTTGGTCCTTTAGGAGAACCAATAAAAAGACCATTGTCTCCTGTGTAGACTAATGAAAGCACATAAAAGGGCTACAATGCCAATTTTTGGCCAGACATTTTTTAATAAATTTTACTTTGTAAGACATAAGAACAAATTAGCATTAAGTTAATGTAATTTTTTTATTTTGATTGGTGACCATGTCCAGAAGTTATACCACCTAAGGTTGAAGATAATAAGCGTGGGCAACAAAAAAATTCAAAAAAACTCTCCAAAAAGTAAATTTGTATTTGTATGAAAATGTTTCATTAATTCCATATGAATTATTAATGTGAAARTTACAAAGAGTCTTAAAAGCATCAAAGTCATCAAAACAAGTAGTCAAAGCAACTTTTTTTWAAATCAACATATATAGTGTATAATTTCTATTTGAACTGAATATCCCCAATTTTTTTTCCCAAAAATGGATCAACAAGGTTTAGATTTCTTAGTAAAGTGATTGATCTTTCTATTAGAATTTAAGTGTTCCAGTACCTTTTGGGAGCTATTGACAATTTAATTAATTTTTTTCCATCTTGTACTATTTATACTAAACAATTGTTTAATGAATGGAAATCTGGTGTTTTAAAATTTATTTCAATGATTCTTGGTTCCATTCTCCACTAGTACTAAGTGTAAAACCTACAAAACTTTGTAGAGAAGAAAGTTAAAGTTAAGAGGATTCAAAGTCTAAGAATTTAATATTGCAAGGTTCATAAATGATTATTTATTTTTATTTATTTATTTACATAAATCCTAAAATTTGAAATCTACATGATCAATGTTATTGAAATCTAGTCTTCAAATTTGTCTACTTGTCTTTTTTAAGATCCTATGGTTGGATATTCATCAGAAATTATTTTCTTACAAAATTTTAATTTACGTTGTGCATCAGAAATTATTTTTTTACAAAATTTTAATTTACATTGTGCATCAGAAATGACCATTTTGGAATGTTGTACTGAAAAACATGATCATGGAACTTTAGAGGCTAAACCCAAATGATTTGAGTAACCATTTTTGGGTTGCTACCTATGATTTTTGATTTGCTTATTTAAGTGTTTTTTAATTTTTTTTTTGAAAATAAAAATGAAATTTAGAAAATAAACAATATAATGAATCTAGTGGTAGTAGCTTTTTGTAATCATTTTCAACTCTCTTATCTTTTATTGAGAACAAAATAACCATCCTTTCCAAATATTTTCACTAAAAAATACTTCTCCACAATGCATTGCCTTGCTTTTCCATCATCTTGATTAAAACTTCAAACTTAAATGTCTCCTAAACCTTGCAAATGGTTATTTTGAATTTTTTTTAGGTTCTCATTCACAATATGAACTCCAAGATCCTACGGTTGCACTCTATTTGATCTWATTAAAAATTAGCAACCAAATTGTACATGTTTTTGGCAATTTTTGAGATAAAGGTACACCCTTCTTTAAGTTCAGAGGGGTGAATATAAATTGAGGAAAATTTGTAACAAACCATGTAAATATGAATGAAAAGAATAAAAAATTCTCCACACAAATCAATGATATATGAGAAGGCTTGAAAACCGTTCAAGCACTAAGAGTTGGCCCTACAAAAGAGCTTGGAATAGTTAAAAGTGTTGTAGAAAGAGAAAGAAGTCTATGTGATAAATTACTGTAATAAGCGTGGTTTTCACAATATTTAGTTGAAAATTGTCAAATGTGTGATCTTTGCTTATACAAGTCTTAAYCCTAAACCTATAACTTAGAAAAAAAATTAGATCGACAAATTTCTCCACATAAGGCCATATTCACGAACAAGCTTTAGAGCACCGAAACCCAAAACATTGTTTGTGATGAGAAAGGTGAAATGAACACGAACAAGCTTTAGAGCACCGAAACCCAAAATATTGCTTGTGATGAGAAAGGTGAAATGAACACAAACAAGCTTTAGAACACTGAAACCCAAAATATTGTTTATGAGAAAGGTGAAATGAACATGAACAAGCTTTAGAACACCGAAACCCAAAATTGTTTGAACATGAACAAGCTTTTAGAACACCAAAACCCAAAACATTATTTGTGATGAGAAAGGTGAAATGAACTTGAACAAGCTTTTATAACCCCAAAACCCAAAATATTGTTTATGAGAAAGGTGAAGTGACCATGAACAAGCTTTTAGAACACCGAAACCCAAAACATTGTTTGTGATAAGAAAGGTGAAATGATCATGAACAAGCTTTAATTTAGAATACTGTACCTCTCCCACAGTGGCTGCTGATACCAAGATTCGAGAAAAGACTCCAAGGTCCCTTGTTTGACAGTTTGAGCCAGCAATGAATCTTGCGATGCTCTCGACTTCCTCACCTCCTCATCCTCCAAACCTGGGCTTCCTGAAATTGAAACGACAGCAGAAACCTGCACACATTCACTCACCAAACACACAGGCATATTCTATATAAGCACTGAACGACGGCATAAACTTAACAAGACAGTGTCAATTTTTAACCTAAATGCATTGATCCCACTGTGGAAGCTAAAAATAAGGTGAATTTAGTAACTCCCCAAAACATTGTTCAAACTGAATTTTTTTCCCTATTGGTACATTTTGTTACATTGCTTTGAAACTTCTGAAATGAAAGATTTCAACTCGTATACACAAGTACTAAGAGGACACACTGCTGGCCATTTGGAAACTTAGATGTTAAGCGTAGTAAAGTTTCTGTTGAAGTTTAAGCAGCACAGAGGAGAGGACAGACAGCAGCAATCAAAAAACTTGTATTACAAAAGACTTAGTTTACCTTATCACTGTGGAACATGGAAATATAGAGAGCAATACGTGCACCCATTGAGTATCCAATGGGCACAAAAGAGGTGATCTCGAGCTTGTCCAGCAATTTCAACAGAGCATCTGAAACATCCTCCATTGAGACATTGACAGTGTTTTCTTCAAGCACATCGGTTAGTCCATGGCCAGGAAGGTCAACAGCAATACACCGGAACGAAGATGAAAGGGCTCTCATAATCGGAAGCCAGTCACGTCCTGTTCCAAGGAAGCCGTGCAAGAAGAGAAGAGTTGGCGTCGAGGGTTCTTCTTCCACCTGAAATCAATCGAACAAGATGAAGGAGGAATTCACTCTCAGCTAGAAAATCGAGAAAGGAACAATCGAACATTTTCAAGTATACTACTCACTCCGTTCCGAAAGAATTGTCCACTTTGTTGCTATTTTTTTGAGCCCATTGGTATTGATCCTATTGTGAAAAACACAATTAAGAAAGGCTCCAAATTTCATGTCACTAGAATCAATGAAGAACATTGGACGTGTTCATTGCAACCGAAATGAAGTTAGCCACCCAAGAAGCCTCCATATAACCTACTCCAAAAAACCTTAAGAAAACGTGACATTCAAAGTGCACAATCATTTCGGGACGGAGGTAGTAACACAATTCCATCCAAATTTTGGAAGCATTCTTGAGTTGAGAATCCAAAATTTTGACATACAAATAGAGACTATGCAATGGGAGTGTTGTTGCAAAATTTTTGCAAATGGTTGTACTCCTAGTCACAGGAATAGCTACAGTATCTTTTATCTAGAGATCTCCGGTTGGTGAACTTACAACAGTTTGCGTATCCCAAACGTGAAACTCGAATATCTTGTTCCCACTTGCAAGCTTCACATTCACGCCCTCAATCACCTCTTCAACGCCTCTCTGCCTAACAAACTCCTCATTGAAGTGAAAGTCTTGCGACTCTTTCACTAATGGCACCACCATCGCTCCCTTCTCCCGAAACACCTCAAACTCTCTGCTGTTAATGACATCTCCAGCTAACCACGAGTATGTCCCCAGCCCATGTGCTGCTGCAACAGCAAGTCTCTGTGCATCATCATCATCGACATCATCGACGTAAGCTGCCAAATGAGCATAAGCAGTGAGACCAACACTGGTTTCAAACGCGGAGCTGATGACTGATTTCATGCCTCGGCAATGTGCCCAGGAAGCTATGGATGCTGCTCGTTCGAATCCTCCCACACGTCCTGGTTTAATCACCACGGACTACTTGAAAAGCCCGATTAGCAGCCTGCATTATGGAGTTTTGAAGAAAACGGTGAAACTCTGCGTTGCTTTCGATGTTGCTTTCGACTTCCACGACCCAATTGAACGGGCTTCTTCCAACCCATTCAAGTGTTTCCTCGAGTTCTTCCTTTGTCCTTGCCAGTCTATGGTTCACTCTGCAGTAATAAGAAAACGCATTCAATAAACAACCTCTACTGAATTCTCATGACCTACAGTTTTCAAAAAATAGAGATGTGTTTTGGACGTTACAATTACCGACTATTCAGTATTAGAGCTTCCAAAGTGCTTCAGCCCTTATCTTTTTCAAAGAGTTCTCAAGAACAGAGACATGAAATTCAATAGAAAACACTCCCAAACGGTGGAAGATTTCAATGAGGACAACACCAAAAACACAGGAAAAATCTCAAGAGATCTGCGTTTGGTGGTATTGATACCTATGCGCACGGCAGAGATCCAAAATGTTGACACTATGTTCAGTGGACCAGAGGGTCGCAAAAGATGCAGATGGGACGGTCTTCGCGATTGGGAGCAAGCTGAAAATCCCACCTCCCTCATTGTTGACCACCACGACTGTCACCGGTGGTTGTCCCACTCTGCAAGTCAATGCAAGCAACTTGTTACACCCACAAAAAAAAAGTAGACAGCATCGCAGCAAGGTGTATTAGAAACAGAGCCCATCTTTCGAGGTTATAAATAATAACATAAAAACCCTAAACCCTAAACCCTAAACTCAATCAAACCACTACCAAATTCAAGGGTCCACATCAAATAAGCTGCATGAGAAAAAAAACTGATGAGTAACGATGTTCCGAATCTCATGAACACATCAAATAGATGGTGGGTAGCATTTTCATGATTAGCAATATGAATAGCAAGTGCACCAAGAAAAAGAAATGATAAACGAAACTGGTAGCGTAATTGAAATATAATGATACCTTTCTTTTAGCAATAAGAGCCCGTTGGTGTCRTGTAAGAACGACACATCGCCCACTAGCAACGTCACCTGCAGTATCAACACAAAGCCTACTGTCAAAGGAAATTCTTCGCAGTTTGAATAACCTTCTGTTCAAATCACCGGTCACGATTTTAGGTATAATGATCCCCAAAGGATTGAAACTCGATTCAGGTGGTCGTGCTCAGAATTCAATAGAATTCAGATGTTGTCAAATTCTTTCTCCAGAATCAGGGGAGAACATTATAGATGATGGTTCGTCTCATCGTAAAYAACTGTATGGGCTAATACAAATTAAGAGACTTGAAAATTTCATGAATCACTAGWAAGAAYTTTTTCTTTTCTTAGTAACAATAAAGTCATGCTTCAGACTTCTTAGACTAGGTGTGAGGCATTCAATAGATGTTGGAAAGTAGACCTTCTAGAGCAATCAGCGTCAATGCCCCTTCTCCATCTCCTCCATATGGAATTGCTCTATTGTTTACTACTAAGTTGTTGCTAAACTAAAGACTTTCTCATTCTTTGTCCGTCTTGAAGCTTTTCAAGAATGCTGTTGTCACGAAGGTCCCAATCCTTGTGACCACACACCGTCTTATTTACAACATTCCTTTTCGTAAAAAGACAGATGAAATTTAACCAACGACCCACCACCACCACACACACACACACACACACACACACACACATGACCTACTCAAAGCTGCTAAAAAAGCATGAAACTTTGGCTCCAGATGACTACAATTACTCATAAATTTCAATAAAAAGGAAGTGATTATTAATGACACATACCCGGCGACTACTTCCAGCTGCAAATCCAATGGCAGTACTCAAGACTCCATCGATTCCACTGGCACCTCGATTGGAGGCTGTCAGTTTTGACAACCCCAGAAATGGAGAAGACCCAATTTGGTCCATCTGGCTAGTAGCATACATCTCCACATCCCTGATGGGCATGCTGTTTCCAAGAAATAGCGTGGAGCCAGGAGGCGTTGATGAGGCAACAGTTTGTGCAACGTATGGCTCTGTGATTGATGGTCCCATGCTYAACTTAGAATTGATCTCATGGCCTACCTGTCATCACAATTATATGGGTGCTTAGTACGCTAATATGGCACTAATTACGCTTGAGAACGCAGAAACAAAGCAAACTATGAGACAATCAATCAGAAGAACAGTTAAATTTACCCCTAAAGGATCAAGGATTCACGGATTCAGATTGACCAATTCAATTGATCATATTGTGGAAAATGTAAATACAGTACGAGGGTACATTCTATACCACCAGAGGTAGTGGAAATTTCATGAGTCAGTAAAACACACCGAAAATTGAGCGAAAGTCCCAAAGTGACCTACTCCAAAAATACGAGGCTCAAGTTGGGCTTCTCGGTACCCCCCAAAAAGGATGAAAGAATTCAGGTTTGACTCCAAGTTAAAATGGGCGAATACAATATATACAATTTTGTGAAAAATATAATTCAGATGAGGCCATATTTTATGGCACCTGAATCAATGAAGAGCATTACACGTGCTGTCAAGAAAAAACACCAATTTGAACAAACGACCTACTCAAACTGGCTCAAAAAAGCCATGAGGCCAAAATTGGACATCTTGGTTCTTTATGGGTTTAAATAAATGATACCAGTTGGTGTTGGAAGTTTCACTCACCGCTTCAGAGAGTGTCTGAAGTGCATGGACCAAAGCATGCTCTTGGGAAGCTTTCGGCAGTGTCTTCAGAAGAGCAGCAACGAAGCCAGTCGTGCTAGCTTGAACCCGATGAGTCAAGATGTGAGACTGGTCAGCCCGGAACGGATGTTTCTCCACCAAGATGTAAGCCCTTGGAGAGGAGGCCTCTARAAAAGCTCCAACGCGTTTGCTTGTTAACCTGCCACCAATCTAAATACCATCCGCAGATTAGCAAATTCGCCAACACTCAATACTAAAGGTCGGTCTAGAAACCCTAAACCCTAAACCCTAATGAAACCCAACCCAATCCTTCCAATGGATGTCCCATGGGAAGGCAGTATATATTCTCAAAAAGAATATGTAAGATTCGTTCAAAACATCCAGAAAAAAAGAAACACTCGTACAGCTTCTCAAAAACATCCCTAATAGATTTACGAAGTTAATAATGATGAGTTAAATATTGATAAAAACAAAAAATAACTCGATCGATTAAGAAGTTAACGTCAAGTTAGTGTTCACATCGTAGTTGACAATGTACTAACATCACACTGACATTAAACGAACACCACCTGCGTTTCATTAACATTAACTCAACATGAAGACTATATGAATCTAATGCCTTTTAGTTTAGCAACACCATATCTTGCTTCGACAATAATGAGACAGTACTCGTTGTTCAAACTGATCAAAGGAGACTGAGATATTACGAAACAAATACCTGCAATATTACATCCGGCTGGATAGCATCTGCGACCGTTTTGCTCAAGAGCATCTGATCAATATGCTGAATTACATTCGAGGGCAGGTCCTTCGTCTTGAAGACCTCCCCAATTCGAAGACCTGACAACACATCAGGAAACACGGGCCACCCCAAGTGGGAAGCCAGCATCACGACAGCCCAAGTCTCTTCAGCAGTTTGAAGCCCACCAACCACCAATACTCCTCTCTCAGCTGCCTTGAGCTCGTGGACCACTTGCATAATATTCCCAATTCCAGTATCATGGTGGTGGTGTCCGCCGTTCATGTAAGTTGTGAAGGGCGAGGAACTGGAGATCCATCGATCCAAGCCTTGCAAGCAASTARTRTTCCAAGGCTCACGGTAACCAGCCAGAGGCTCACGACACGCCCAGTTGATGTGAACGGGACCAGAAGGCACGGCCTTGGCTCGGTACACTGCGGAGTCGAGAGTGGTGAGCACCATGCGGGCAGGGACTTTGTCGTCAGCTGGAGGGAGGTCGAAAAAAAAACGAACATGGCCTCCAAAATGCTTCACCTGGGACGAAGACAGAAAAAAAAAAAAAAAAACCCAAAAAAAACAGCGTTAAAACACTGAATTATGACACAAAAATGGTACCAAGACAACGCCTTTTACGAAAGTATATACTGAAATTGGAAATATTATGTAACTGGTTTGCATACGCTGTGTTTCGCAGCAAAATAATCTCCAGTACTTATATTTCAACAATTGCAAGGCGCACTAATTGTTTTATATTGCAATTATCTAGAACACCTCTTCTTCTGTTTCCTTTCCTGTTTTTTTAAATGACCACTGGAAAAAGAAGGGAGTGTCTTCTTCTCCCAGAAAAATCAATGGAAATGAATCTGAAAACAAGGCTCACAAAACCAGAATGGTAACAAATTGAAGTATTTCCATGATGACAATCCAGCAAAGACTGAAAAATCTGGTCAACAATTCAACCCAAAAACCCAATCGAAGAAAGACAGGAAAGAATACAATTTCAACGGATAAATACCTCAAGATTCTGTCTGATATTCTGACGCACAATTTCAAACTCTTCATGATCCTTTGCACTGGGCCACAAAAAGGCACGAAAATCTTAAGGAAACAGAACTTTGTATCACATCGCAAAATGACTCCCCACATTCGGGTCACATTGATCTTCACGTTAAACTACTATACATTAAATTCCTCTAGTCCTCATTTTAAGCTACTGTTAGTGGAATGCAATTAGTGTTAAATTAATGCAGAAGCGATAAAAGAGTCGTTGGCATTATGTCAACATTGAATTGACAATCTGTTAATATTATCGTCATATCAATCTACTGTTCCATTAGTTCAAAACTACCTTACTACTAATGTATTTGTGAATCTAATTAGGGGATCTTTTGAGATTCATTAATAGTTTTGTCACTAAATCAGAATGATTAGATAATGTGAAGTACCTCAAAATCAGGTCGATGCCAGAGCCCAAGTCTCTGGAGCTGGTGTGACCCCGTGACCGTGTTGCTGCTACTGCTTCGCTCGCTACATGCAAACCTTTGCGAACAAACAGACGTTCCGGCTGCAAGATGTTTCCAAACATGCCAGTCGTCAGTTTTTTCTAAAACCTAGAAATTGAACAGAATCAAAACATGAAAAGTCTATGAGAGCCGAGTGTTGGTTTTAGTAAGTACACCTAGAGACAGTCAATTAGTGGAACCCATGTGGAAAGTCTGACTCATTACCTTGTTGTGAGATGATAAAACACCAATCAGAAGGTTGAGAAGTGGAGGATGAAAGCAGAGTTGCGACTTACGGTGCTACCTATGAAGGAGGTGCCCTCTGGGAGCTGGATACAAAACTGGTATGCACTAGGATCTTTTGCCTGCATAAAACAATGAACTGAGCCTTTAAAACTTGGATTAGGCAGTCACACATGTTCAAACCATTAGCATATTATTTATACCAGAGAAATACTTAACGAGTTTTAACCACGATAATCAAAGCTACGCACCTGAAGTGATGCAAGCAATGTAAGGGCGTCTACATCGTCGCTTAACTGCAGTTTGGTTCTCCTGGCCATTACAACCTGCAAACGGGGGGTTCAGCTGAATAATCTTGAAGTAAAAAAATACAAATAGTACTTCTTCACCAGTAAATGTTTTCCTACGTACATATAGAGAGAAAATAGTGCCGAAATCAGAAAAATACTGTTCAAATCAACGCATCAAAGAAGAAATGCAAGAAGTGTAAGAAATTGAAAAAACCTTGGAAAGTCTGGTTTCGGATGTGTTGAGTTTTTCGCCTTCTGTGATTCTTTGCAACGTGTTACCCACTGCCTGGTGCCACAGTATTTCAGAGGGAACATGCT
Organism: Pleurozium schreberi; assembly: GCA_006891605.1. Taxonomy (NCBI): domain Eukaryota; kingdom Viridiplantae; phylum Streptophyta; class Bryopsida; order Hypnales; family Hylocomiaceae; genus Pleurozium; species Pleurozium schreberi. The sequence continues at coordinate 109,450 of VACF01002380.1, read as the reverse complement.
CTTTACTCTCCACAGACACTAAGCGTTGTCCGCCTTCGCTCCTCAAGTGACTGGAAATCTGTGCATCGAATTATCAAATCAGCAACTAATAAGAAGTCCAAGATACACTGATGATACACCCATAAATGCTGTGGCATCATGATGTGCTGTTTTGTCGAGCGTAGAACTTAAACAAAATTTCTTACAAAATTTCTCCTTAACAAAAATTTCCTTTCGGGAGCATCATCTCCACACTGCATTTATAAAGTCAGCAAAACATTTGAAATAAAATAATTATGGGTAAAAACTATATTTTTCTWCTCAAGTCTGCTTGGGATCCAATATCAAAGCTTAAATTTCGAGTCTTAAGAGCTCTCAGAAATGAATCACAATTCCACTAGGTTTTAGCAGAAATAATCACATCGCATATTCAATCAAAACGTGTGCATGGAAAACTACAAAAGCTTCAGATCGATACCATAAATGAGAAAACTTCACAATAAAACATTTAAATCACGATCCTACTGTTACAATTAAAAAGAAACTAATTAAAAGCTCAAATCTTTGGCTTCCAGTGTGCTCGTGCTCATTACCTGATTTAGCGTCTCCGACGCTACCTTGACAGCTGCAAGAAAGGACCGATGGAGCGCCGTATCCCAAGCAACTGATACTGCGAGCATGGAGCATCCCTCTTTCTCACAAAACTCAACCTGTGAAAGCAATGCGGAGTCTCGTCAATAGTTGTCCTTGAACAGCTTCAAAACCATCTTGACAGATCTTCTAACCCCTAAAAATCATTCTGAAGTTACAATCATCCTTACTCACTCATAAGGCCTGTGTCATTGTCACAGATATGGTATCCAAATCAGAGAAGTTCAATATCTCAAACCCAATAGATCCAACTCTACAGCTGGTCGCAAAAAAAAAGGAATAGATCTAATGAAAGCATTCTCAATGTATAGAGTTAGCATTTAGCAAAGTGCTCCAATATATAGTTGACACTTGGTAAATCCAATGACCAGTAAAGTCCAATAAATGGACTCGAAGATTTAAGCTCAGAAGTTAATCAGAGGTGGGTTTTGAAAAAGGTGAGGATTTCAAATAAAATAGGATACCTACCTGGGGAATCAGAAAATAGAACGACCCAAACAATTTCCACTCTTCTGACGGCTCCTCCTGTGGATTAAACCGCATTGCTCCAAACACTTTAATCTCGGGAGCCCCATTTCCCAAAAACCTACAGAAGATAGAAAAGGATCAGTGCACAGTTACAATAATCTCGCAACATTGTTCATAAACGTGTGACATATGAAAACTCCCTTAACAGACACTCAGGTAACTTTAGTTCTCTTAATGATATAACAATTCTCATTCAACTTGCATAMCAATGTGGATCCAGTTCTGTGCAGTGATGCACTAGATTGTGCTTAGTAAGGCATTTAATTTGAAATGGTAAGGACCAACAAATTGCGACATAACTGACCCATGTTCCCAAACTAATTCGACACCTTATATTTTCAGAYGCTTAAAAGATCTTGTAATTGGGAACCTTGCCTTTGAACCTTGAAGCGTACGACATAGGGTTTTAGGGTTTAGGGTTTAAGGATTTTAGGGTGTAGGGGATAGGAAGGATTTCACCCGCAAAAAGACGCAACAAATTGTGTGTTCCTCTACTCCAAGAGTCTCCTAGAAAACAACACTTTAACCCAAATTCTGAAACACAAATTGATCAAACATTAGGACGTTTGTAAAATCCCTAAAGGAGAACTCTAGCAATGTTTTATCTTCATAAAAACTTTGACGTACCTCTGAATGGCTGACCAATGGCTCTTAGAGAACTGTCTGTGGTCTTGGAAGAGAACCGCTGCACCGATCCCAGCAATGGCACGGAAGTCGCAGTCATCCACATCCTGAACGTCAGGCGATGTTTAGAGATTGATTGGACAAAATAATGAGTGTGCACAAGCTTCACAAATGTCCTAGCCATTAGAAAGGACTTGTGTATACTTTGAGTGATTGAACATGAGAGCACTCAAGAGGGAAGATGGAAGATGAAAGAAAATGGATATCGAAAACATAAAATCACAAATGCATCTTATAGTCTTGGCTCAKTTCTCTAACATCCTTGAGAATTGTCAAGTGACTATACGTGTGTGTTTGTCCGTGCAACCCGTTGGCGCCCAACAACACCCATTGTTTAATTTGGGTTGACTTGTTGGCGCCAACGGGTAGGGATGGGGGTTTCATGGGGGGTAGGTATTGGAGTCTAATACCTTTGTGTTTGTCCGTGCAACCCATTGGTGCCCAACAACACCCACTGTTTAATTTGGGGTGACCCGTTGGTGCCCAACAACACCCATTGTTTAATTTGGATTGACCTGTTGGCGCCAACGGGTAGGCATGGGGGTTTTACGGGTGGTTGGTATTGGAGTCTAATAGGTGGTATAGATTTGGGTGCCAACGGGTTGCCCAATATCCACCTCTTGGGGCCCAAAGTTCATTCATCGTCAAAACTTGGGTGACCAGTTGGCGCGCACGCACAGGTAGTTGGTACCAAACTTGAATAAGTGATTCAAATATGGGCTCCAACGGGTCACCCAACATCTACTTGTTGGTTTCCAACATTTAGTTACTATCGAATTATGGAAGACCCATACATTAGCGTCTATAAGTGGTTGGTAACAAATTTTCAATAGGCGATTTAAATTTGGGCGCCAACGGGTTGTCCAATATCCACCTATTGACAGTCAAAGTTCATTCACCGTCCAAACTTGGTTGACCCGTTGGTGCCCACGGGTAATTGGTACCAAACTTGAATAAGTGATTCAAATTTGGACACCAACGGGTCACCCACCATGCAATTATTGGCGGCCAACATTCAATCAATCACTATTATATTTTGGATATCCAATAGTGTTTACAAATGGTTGACACCAAATTTCAATAGGTGATTTCAAGTTAGACCCCAACAGGTCATCCACTATCCACCTATTGGCTATTGATTGGCCACATACATTTAAATTTTGATAATCCATTGACTCCAACATGCATTGATATTAGACTTCAAAAATGAGTCAAATTTATCACAAACCTACCAAAGCTTTCAATTGAATTGGACAAATGAGTGTGCACAAGCTTCACAAATGTCTTGGCCATTAGAAACATAGATCATTAAAGTATCTAAAGACTTGATCCCTAACAATGTGCCTTTGGCCACAACTTTCTTTGTTGTTTGCATAACCTTTACAGCATATGGTCTATAATCCAAGGATCATCTYTTTGGATRATTTGGATTTCAAAAATAACCAAGTGTTTGCTCATAAGAGGTAGAGGATTRATAGTCTAAGGCTGGCTCTATGGAATGTCTTGCTTAATATAGGCAAGGCAATGCTATTAAAACCTAGTAGAGCACTAGTAGTTGACCTTATTTGGCAGTTAGGATCTTGAATTATAGCAATTTGATATCTTTTGGCAAAATTCTCCGATCTTGACTTCCAAAGAGGTTACTAGTGTTGTGTAGCAAATCCTCCAACAACCATTGACAATGTCTTTTGGTTTAGTTCTATTTGGCATTGACCTTGTTCTTGCTAAAATCTAGCAAAGCTTGGCAAAGACTAAGTGATTTCTTGAGGTAGGTTGCACAAGCTTCTTGAAATTTGTATAGAATTTTAGTACAATATTTATTCTTCACAAAAAAGGAAAATTCCTAGGCAAAAGCTTTCAAAGTTTAGTTTCTTATTTAACCCTTGCAGGACAAGGCGAACATTATTTGTCCTTTGGATGATACATTTTAAGTCTTTAGATACTTTAATGATCTATGTTTCTAATGGCCAAGACATTTGTGAAGCTTGTGCACACTCATTTGTCCAATTCAATTTTTAAACTAAGGGTTATTTTCTAAAGCTTAATTCAACTTTTTTCTCAAACCACCCATCCAATGCCAAATAATTGAATCTAAAGACTTAATTCTAGATGCCATCATAACACTAGTAGAAAATTCAGTTTTTTTGTTGATTTGGTCGCGTTGATTTGGTCACATTTTGACAGAAATTTGTTGAATTACACGTTCCATGAATGTASCCCTTGTATTAGCACCAAATCTTTCATGTGCATTGTTGTATTTGCAAACTAGTTGTAGAATGAAAGGGAGGGTTATTGGAGTATAGTAAAATTCAAATTTACATTAGATGTTTTTTCAGCCCCGCAAGAGCCTATTTCGGGGTTGTTCCCTAAAACTATTCCCTACACAGGGAACTAGTGACTGTTGGTCTGAAATTTTGAATTTCAAAAAAAAAAAAAAAAAAAAATTCCAAAAATCTTAGGAAGTATAAAGAAATTGAAAACTGATTTTAAAAAAAAAAAAAAATTCAAAAAATTATTTTTTAAATAATTAATAATTAATTTAAATAAATAAATAGTATTATCTGACATGGCAGTCTCTGTGCCACGTCAGACTACCTACGTGGTAGAGTTCCCAAAGTTCCCAATGTGTTCCCACAGCCCGGGAACTCGCAATCTTCTAGACGGTCCAAAAAACATCTAATGGAATGAACTCGAGCTATTTCACCATCAACTATTGATTCCATTTATTGATGTGGACAAGTCTATATATGATCTGTGGAATCCACTATGTCCATTAGTAGTCACAAAAACATAAAATTTGTCTAGAAAGTGACTACAATTCAATTGAAAAATGTGTTTTATGTTTTGTGTTTTGTGATTTGTGTTTTGTGATTTGTGTTTTGAATTGAAGAGACAACTCTTTATATACCCATGGAGTGGTAGAAGGTAAGGCAAACAATGTGGGATATGTAAATTAGTTCATAGTTTAAAAGAGAACCTAAAACCCTAATCCGCCGCCTTAAACCCTAAAACCACCGCCCTGTGCAGGACGGCGGCGGTGGTCTTCTCTCTCAATTTTTTCGGGGTCGATGTCCTGTAGCATCGATGTCCTGCACGCTTGCGCTTGGCCGAGTCGCGCGGGCCAGGCCTGGATTCTGACAAGCCAGGCACGGGGGGCCCACTTTGGTAGGCATGATTTAACGTCCTGCGGATTGGACCCCTCCATTTCCAAGTACAGCCCAAAATTCTGTGACTCAGGGAGTGGAAAAATTACCCAACTTGTTCCTTTTGGAGCGGTACTGCTCCTCCAGGTTTTGGAGGTCCGGAGGGCAATGGAAAGCTCGGGACTCTCTTATCCCCTCCGGCTCCCCTCTGGGTCCCCTCCAGCTCCCCTCTAGCTGCTGAACCTCTAGCAACCTAGTGGAAACGCGCTCTTAGGGATCCATACCCAACCTGGAGGTGTAGCTATTTCCAAGTATCACATGAGTACAGTATCAAGGAAATAGCTGACTGGCCTTCTCCGAAATGATATCCAAATCATTGGTCAGGTTTGTCACTTATTTTAGTATCTCTTTGGAAAACATCTGTTGCAACAAACTCACTCACTCACATGCAGGAAAAATAGTAAGCTTCCTCCGCAAAAGAATCAATGCTCATTAGTGCACAATCATTTGCTCKGAGAAAAGCCCATGTGTAGAGTAGCCTCTTCAACATTCCTTTCAAGGGCCGGCCGACACGGCAAAACTCCAAGCTTGCTSCAAACCATCAATGCACTGAACTGGCACTGAACTTGCTGCAATTGCACGAAGCTTAAGCTTKAACTTCCCGAATCCCGAACCCTACCAAGTGTTTTTTTTCCACGCTCTGGTTGCAGTCATTTGTGCAGATGAGTGTGGGACTTTGCAAAAGCAAAGAGTGTAAGTGATCCCCCTTTTGCAACTTTTCTGTGGAAGAAGCACTCTTGGAGAATCGTATCATTCACTTGAAGTTTGGGAGATGGGTTACCAGCTGGCGAGCAAGGTGACGATTTTTTCTGATGCACACGTGCGTTGCCTTTCTTGTTGTTTGAATTTGCGAGTGAAATTGTAGCATTTGGAGTAGGGTGGAGAAAGATAGGGTTCCACTCTGTGTTCGTTTTTGGTGCTGGAGAATCGAAGTTATGGGATTCTTCACTAGAAGCTTGTGACGACGATGTCGTCGTCGCCGCTTCTGTAGAGTTCTTTCAGCTCGTGTTGAATTTGTTGTGCTTTGGAATTGATTTGTTGCTATGGTTGTGGAGAAAATCACTCAGGTTTTATGAGACGATTAGGATTAGGGGTGGAATCGGAAATTTGCCAGAGTGTTTTCGATGTGATTTGGACGGGGAGTGTCGACCATGGAGCTAGTGGGGTACTGGGGTTTAGGGTTTGTGAATGCGAAGAGGTCAATGGTTCAATTGGGATGCAATTACTCTCGTGCAACCGAGCCCTGATTCTGTTGCTCGCTTCCCACGAGCAGGACGCGCTTCGAGAAAGATTTTCTGCGTCATTAGTTTGCGTCACGTGTGAGTTTGGTTTCGAAGTCAATCCCACGAGTAACGCAAACTTAATGTGGCCAGAGATCGAGTCTCGTAGTCTGCCACGAATCCCCGGTTTCCGAGCGTTGTAGTGGAATTGCCTCGAAAATCGTAGTGGATTCATTCTGAGTCATTGCATTCGAGTTTAGGTTAAGTATGACTTCGTTGACGACACTTAACGCTCTCTAATTGCACTCTCTGTAGTTGCATATTCCGAGAATCTCTCGTGTTATGAACATCTTCCACACGKCAAGACATGTCAGAGTGCATTTAGGACCCCCCCGAGGTAGTGCATGTAGAGAGGGTTGAGTGTGACAGACGTTTAGTGGCAGGGTTAATCCCTTGGGTGCATCCATTTGACTTGCTAATCTTTTCCGAGACCAAGCTTTTGTGTGAGCTCTGAGCAAGGATCCTATTTCTCTTTTGGTCTTACGTTTGTTTTTGACAATGACCCCCGCTTTGTGYAAACAGGTGAAAGAAAAAAATTGGAAATTGAGATGAAAGAGAAAGAGAGGCGCTGGCTTTACAAAACGGAAKCCTAGTTTCGATGTGCATCAGGTGTTGTTACCATGTTCATGAGGTGTTCAAGCTGRTTCCTGTAATCTAGTTGCAGAGGTGTCCTGAACTGAGGATTCCTGAAGTACAGTCTGAAAAGCAACCTAAGGTTTCGACTATTCTTCAGGGATATGACTTCATTAATTTGTGAAGATTGAGATCAAGAGACGCAATGCCTTTGGTGCGATACGAAGTGCGGTGCGAGCATAGCTTGGCCAACCCGGAGCTCTACCGCAATGCAGTTCGAGACGACTCGGAGGGGTTGCTGGAAGGCGTGGCTATGGCTGGCCTTGTGGGTCTTGTTCGCCAGCTCGGTGACCTTGCTGAGTATGTCTTTCACTTTTCCCTCCCTTGCAATTCTTAAATACGAAGAATCAGATTACGTGTTTCATGGGTTAGGTGAGGTTTAGGTTTAGGTTTAGGTTTAGCTGAAATTTTAACGCTTTTGGCAAGGTTTCTTTCGCCGGGATTATTGATTGTCAATTGATTTAGGGGAAGGGGCACTGTTTGCGTCACTTTAAACATTTCATCCCATATGTAGGAGTGCTTTCTTTGGGAGGCTAGTTGTGAGCTCACTAGAGAGATCACTTTGGGTACTACGTGTCGAACTCTGTTGGGATCTAATTTTCTTACTCAATGTATGAATTTCTTATGCAATCTTTCAAGGTGGGAGRGTGTAGACTGCTATTGAAGGGATCGTTGACAACCCCTTTTCCATTCATAGATCAGTGGCTGTAGGCATTTAGCCAAGTCGTGCTTACCCTAAACTTGCTCAGTTAAGGCTAACCGAGTGTATAGATAGATGAGTTGCTGTTGGTAACAGGGGTCAGTCAAATAGGTCCGTATCAATTATAGTATCCTCTACCTTATGTAATGAGGATTTGTCTTAGATTTGCTTATTTCATGGGGTTTAGGTTATGCTGATCGCGCTTGATAAGCTTTCATTTTGCAGATATTGTTGTTTCTCGGGTTTCTTTAATTGGTTATCTGCTTCCACCGTTTGTTGCAAATTCTGCTACAGGCTTGTGAGATAATGCTTTTGAAAGTAACAAACTAGGGTCTTTATTGATGGACGGTAACTACTCTATGTTGTGATATTGTGGACGCAATCTCTAGTCTTTATATTCCTACCGGATGTGAAGGAGCTGCGGTATCAATGTCGTGGCACCAATTGACTTGTGCAAGTTCATCCTCTTTTACAGGTTCGCAGCTGAGATTTTCCGCGACCTGCATGGCGATATCGTGAAAATTGTGTCACGAGGGCAGAATTTGAAGACCCGGGTGACTCGTTTAGAGGCAGATCTGCCTGTGGTTGAGAAAGCATTGGTTGCGAAAGCCAGCCAGTTTCGATTTGCGTATACTGCACGTACGCTACACGCAAGCATTGTTTCATTTCCTTTCTATTTTTATAGCTATTGCTCATTAACAAGGATTTCCATGTGGCCAATGGGCAAGGGACAATGGCTCAGGCAGTAGTATTATGTTGTCAATGGTTGGCATAAACCATAACGAGGATTCCGACGTGACCAGTCTACTGCGAGCTCGCTTGTTGGAGAGTACTGGAGCTTCAGCATTAGTTCCACATCAAGGAGAGGAGCCAGGTATTGTGGAAGTAAGCCAAAGTGGGTATGAATTGTCACGCCGGTCTTCCTCAAATGCTTCCAGCCCGTATACGAACATCTCATCGTCCGAAGAGGACGGGTTCACGTCAGAGTCAGCAAGCTCATCTCCAAAGGGGGGCCCAAACTTTTGTACTCTGCTGTCGCCACCCCAGTCACCACCTCGAGGCTTGATGGGTTCGTATGATGCGAACCCTCGTTCTGGCAGGAGTAGTCCGAGAGGTCCTCCCATTACGCCGTTGCTCTCATCTTCACCCTCGGTGTCCAGGTCTTCGTCTATCAAACATGACGCTGTAGGTACTAAACTGGCCCAGAATTTCGTGGGCCAAGCAAGATCTTCCCCTAGACCGACACCTCAGCTCAAACCACGGCGAAGCTCTTTGTCTCCTCAAACGAGTGATTTTCCTGTTGCAAGTTCAGTAGAGAATGCAGAGAAGGTATAGCACACTCTCCCCCTTTCCTATTTTGCTCTCTAAGGTATTGGATCCTATTTGCGTTCACAAGATCTAAATTCTTTTAGATCAAATTTTGTGCCTGTACGAATTTCTTATGCAAATTTCAAAGCAGGTGATTGTAGACTACTGATGGGAGAGTAGACAACCCGAACATGAAATTGCCACGTTTTGGGGGACTACATTCCTGGGCTGATCCACGAAGTCTACAATTGTTTATTAAACTGTTTGACAGTGAGGCTTGCTTCATGGTTCTAATGTTTTAATAATGTTCTGTTGAACAGATCAAGGAAATTCTTGTGACAGAACCAAAAAGGACATCTGAGAACGGAGGTTTGGAACTGGATCCGAGTAGAAGCCAGGTATTGACCTTTCCCTTGACCTCTTTATTGAGATTGGCATGTTAGTAACCTCTTATGAACCAAGAGAACCCAAATCAGGCCTCATGGTTTTTCTTAGTAGGTAATATAAAGTTTTAGTTTTCCTCCAATTTTTGTTATTTTTTTACCAATGCACGCAATGTTCTTCACTAATTCTGGTAACATGAAATTTGACCCCATCGTAATTATTGATTTTCACGTAGTTGAGAAGATGGTATCGTTGAGCGCGTGACAGTCTATTGTATGCTTCATTCGTGCATTTACAGGCTTTTATATTCGCTTCCGGACTGAGATAAGGACACGGAAAATATGTTTGTTTATTCGTTTGTTTGTTTTTCAAAGCCTTTTATATGTACCTCAGGGAAAGTACGATCTATCGAAGTCGACAGATTAATTAGCTTAATTAAAGATTCTTGGATCTTAGGGGTTAAGAGGTGTGGAATTTKCATTTTTCCACTCTCATTTATTTATTTTGTATCTCAGGATCAGACCTCCACTCTCCTCAACGCAGCGTCGAAGCCAAGGATGTGGAAGCATCGTTCAGAATCCAATGTTGCGGCCACTTTGCGTGCAATTCGGCAGGTGAGAGAYCTCTTTGATTATGCCTCTCAATGCACTATGTGAGTGTTTTTGTAAATAGCATTCATAAGCGTCCCTTTATCCAAAGAGGACAATTCTATTGGACAGTCTGGACTTCCAAAGCTGCTCTGTGTTAACTTTTTCTATATTTATGCATTGGAACTCTSTCTCACCAATATTGAAAAATATTGAAAGAATTTAGTTCAAAAGTGATCTCGCAAAAACGATCATATAGTTTTGATTAGTACATTTCTTTTTTAAATCATCATATTAAGATTCTTGTCTCAAACCCATTCCAAAATAAATGTACAATTGCCATAAACAATTGCCAATATTATCTATTGTAATCGTGTTTTGAATTCTCAGTTAAATATATTTATATAAAAACATCGATGATGATAATTATAGATCTAAGTGTATGAATGTAATCTAAAACTTAAATTTCACAGCTTTCGCTTCAGTTACACATCAATTTCAAATTCTTCCTCTTTCAAGTTGCATTCTTATCGACCTTTGCAAAAATCGCCATGAGGCCATCTTTAGGAATTCACCAAGTGTTATAACTTTAGGCCTCGTGTTTTTTTGGCAGTTTCGAGTACAGTGAGACTTTCTTTTCCTCAATTTTTGTTTTTTGAGTTGCTCACGAACAGATGAAAAGTTCTTCATTGATTAAGATGAGATCTAAATTTGGTCCGTTTCTAACTTGGTGTTTTTTTTACAGTACAATAAATAAATGGAGTTATTAATTATTATTTTAAAATCATAATAAAATCTTTGGAGATTTTGACTCTGCACTGCTGTGACATTTGTTTTTTTTCCTTGTCTGTTTCAGGCTGCGGCAGTAGGCAGCGACGATGACGCAGCAAGCGAGTGCAGAAGTGAGTGCTCGTGACAAAGATAGATAGTGTAGAAAAGACGGTTGAGAACTTGAGATAAGTTGTGTTTACTTAGAGAGGAATCTAGACGACCCACTGCTAGTTATACAAAATTGTTTGACTCTGTAGACACCGGATTTTTTTTTGTTCAATACAAATTTTCACTTTGAATTTTCACTTTGGAGATGATTATGGATGGACTACCACAAAATAGTGAAATTAAGTTGCCTTAACAATTACGGTGCCTTAGCCCACAAATGTCAAGGTGGACATTTGGCGTCTGATGAGTGACAAGGATGTGAACAATTGACAAATGTTCATATTTGGAAAAATTCTTCAATATGATTAATGTTAGGTAGTCACCAAAATGTTCTAATTATTGGACCAATAGGTCCATTTTGAGTTGTTTTTATAGCAAAGTCATCCATCAAAACCTTTTTAGATTTGAAGCAACCTTACAAGGTTAAAAATCAAAAGACACAACAATTTCAATGGTTAACACTAATGAATATCTACACATTTGACTTGAAACCACTTATAGTCATCACTGCTAGCATTAAAAACACTTTGACAACACATTCGAAATACTTACAAAATGCTTCAATCCCTAAAGTTCCATGACTATGTTTTCACCAAAAATGCTCCAAAATTGCCATCTTTAGTACAAATACCAATTTTTTGAAAGAAAAAAATTTATTAGATACATGTAATTGTAGGATCTTGTAGTCTGCTGACTCATGAACATGTGGTAAGAATTTCAAAAATTTACACCTTGTGGATTGCAAGATATAAGCATTCAAGTTTACTGAAATCATTTTCTTGGCCCTACAAAAAAATAAGGTAACCACATTGCACAAGCTCAGTTTTCTTTGAAGAAATATCCAAAATGGTGAATCTTCTTTGGATTCTTTTTCCTGCACAAGTTGGCCACTTGTTTGAAAAATTTCACATCATATGGAATTGTACATGTAGGAAAAAGATAGTAAGTAGACAGTAGTAGAGAACAATTCAAAATACTAAATTGTTAAGAATTTAATTATGGAATTAAAAAATGCTAATACCAATGGTTGAAATGTTGTAATTGAAAATCTACATCCTATCATTTTATTTTTTTCCCAAAAAAATTGAAAATTGAGTAAGATGAAAGACTTTAAAGATTATTTTTTAGTAGGGAATCCATAACTTCCCGCAAAAAATAAATCCTCATAATGTTTGACCCATTGATCAAAATGGAATGATTCAAACCTCTCCACACATATATAACTACACAAAACCAATTTCAATTTTTTTTTGAATTCGCGAATTTTTCTAATCTGCCAAGACTCCCTATTTATGAAAAGAAGTAACATACTAGGCCATAACTTTTGACTCATATTTCCAAATGTCATAAAATTTGGTGCATATGAAAGATATTCCTCGTTCCCACCTTCTACTGAAATTTGGGCCACAAATATGGAAATCTCCAGTGATACATACCTACCCAAAGCTGTTGTGTATCCAAAAAAACGCACGTTGGTACTTTATGGGTTAAAACAAAGCTTTTAATAATTGTCAAATCCAATGTCACCTAAAATCCATCTATTAACCACGGGTTTCTTCTAGTACTCATTTCATAGAGAACTGCATCTTTAAAAAATTTATGGTTCTTTTTATTTTTTGTTGAATTTGGTATACAAACACACTTTTACAAAATAATTTTTGAAGTATATTTGCAATGGACTAGGTTGAATTTACCTTTAGGCTTGCTTACACTTCATGAATTATTCCTATCTGTAATCAATGCCTACCTTTTACTCAAGTTGATGATTGAAGACTAGGGACCGAGGCTTCACAAATTTCCATTCATTATTTTTGCCTATTTTTGAGTTGAAAGGGGGATCAGAGGCTAATGAATTAAATATTTTCAATTTTCCAAAACCAAAATGATCATGATTATTTAATCCCTAAAGGTCTTTGTCTATACTTTCACCAAAAACGCTCCAAAACTGCCATTTCTAGTGCAAGTACCAAATTTTACAAAAAAAAAAACATTTTTGAACAAATGTAACCGTAAGATCTTGTATAAAAATGCTTTGGAAAGATGTGGAAAAAATTTCAGATTTTTTCACCATGTGGATTGCAAGATATCTGTGTTTAAAGTGACAAAAATCCTTTTTTGAGCCCTGCAAAAATCCGGGCAGCTGCACTTCAAAAGGCCACATTTGTATGAAAATATTGTAGTGAGCTGCCCAAAATCGCTATGTTGCCAAAAAACGGAGTTTGGTCCTTTAGGGGTTAAAATGCCAACACCTTAGAGATTTGGACTTAAAACAGCATTGAACTTAAATACTTGATTATACAAAATGAACAGAAATAGAACAAGCCTATAAAGAGCCTCAAATCAATTTTTGGACAATAGAATACTTTGAAAATTTCAAAACTGTTTTATACAATGTACATTCAAATAAAGCATGTTGCAATGCATTGGAATCCTCTTCCACTTGCCAATAAGATCCGAAGAAAATAATTTATGCTTAATAATTGTTACTATAAAGATTTGCTATTAGTGGATATTATGGGTGCATATACCTTACTGTAACTTGCAACGACGCTAGTATGTGAGCTTGGAGTGTAGATCTTGTGAGTGTAGAGCCCCCCAAATATAGTTTTTTTTTTTTCTAAATTCCAATAATTTTTTTTTCAAAAAAACTTTCAAAACTTTCAAAAAAACTTATTAATTGTAGTAAGGTTTGTGACCTATGACCACGTCCCCTATAACCTTGGATTGTGTTAATTTTTTATTTTGTCGTCTTGAATTTTTTATTTGTTATTGGAAAGACTTTCAAACTTTCATACAAAGTTTGAGCACTTAGTGCATGGGGCTATTATCGTGGAGCTATAACCATGGATCTATAGAATTCAAATCAAGATTCTAATGTTGTATATTATATAAAATATTAAAAGTATGCATTACAAAGATGAAGAACTCAATTGATGTGAGAGATGAATGGAGATGGAAATAGGTTTGCTTAGAATATTCATTAATTAGTGTCCTATAGTAGCTTGGGTCCTTTAGAAGGGCTAATAAGAAGGTATTAATAAATCTCTCTTGATGTGTTGTTGTTGGACTTGTTTAGATTTTATGAATTTTTATGGTTGATAAGCATTATATTAATATCTAATCGTCTTTTTCAAACTAAATTTTATTTTAGTTCATCATTGTCTTATAGCATCATGGATACTCTCAAGGTCAATGGAAGGATACCAAAAGTTCCCTCTTGATTTGCAAGTTAGTGGACTTGTTGTGATTTTAGAAAAAAAGAAATGGTTGATGGGAATTCATTACGTGTGAGAATAGCTTAGCCACGCCAAAATTCATTTTGTTGATCACTATTTTTTAGTAGCAAGGGTCTTCTTCTTGATGTGCTCGAAATCAAGCTTGTTATGATTTTGGATGAAAATACTTGGTTGGTAGGAATTATTTTTGTATGGACTAAGTTTAGTTACACCAATTTGTTGATTAGTTGATCATTGTTCTCTTGTGGACCTCTCAGGGATCCAATTCTCCCATCTTCATCTAATGGTTGATTGGTTGATTGCCCTTTTTTGTTGCTTGGGACCTCTCGGCGTCGAGAGGAAGATTAAGCATTTGCCGTCTTGATGTGCTTCTTATTAATTGGATTTTGATGATCACTTCCCTCTCATTGCTTAAGACCTCTAGGCGCCGAGAAGAGCCCCAGTCATAGATGGAAAAAAAAAATTTAATCAATTTTTTTTTTTTTTTTTTTTTGTCTGCGACTAAGGGTGCTAAGAGATCCCAAGCAACAAGAGGGAAGTAATAATCTAAATCTGAATTTCAATGGAACAGCCTCATTTGATTTCAAACATATCATATACAATCACCAATTTTTTTTTTCTTAAAATCTAGTAAAGTCCAATAAATAGCACATCAAGTTTATTGAACGGGTCACAGTAATAGGTCCATGGTATTAGGTCCACGATAATAGGTCCACTATAATAAATCTAAAACTTTTTTATAACAATAAATTTTGACCAAATTTTATGGATGGAATCATTAAAAATTGTACGCTCACAAGCTTACAAGCTCATGCTCACTAACTTGCAATCTTCACGATATTGGTGAAGCTATTTTCATTCATAATTATTTAGGTTAAGGAAGAAATATCAAGCATTCATCCAAACTTGGAGATATCTTCTTTGAAAAAATTGGGATAAATCGGACGATTGTATCCCTTCAAAAATGAAGTATATTTAACAAAAATTGCCTATTTTCCCCTAATTGCAACTCAACTAAAAATTGCCAAAATTAGATCTTTATTGATGAACTTAAATTAATCTTTTCACCATAATTTATGTAATTATGTAATAAATAAAAGATTGTATAATTTAGCATTAACTTCTACTATTTTTTTTCTAATTTTATTTACATAGGAGCTTTTATTCTTAACCCCTAAAGGACTATTTATCCCTCCAGGGGACAAGGTAGATTTTTGGCATGTACCTACGGTCTCAATTTTTGTCCTACTTTTTTGAAACTTTTTTAGAAGATAGAACCACTAATTAGCTTCATAAGAATATAAAAAAAATCAATCGGTGCCTAGGGACAAAAGTTATGCCCAAAACAACTCAACACAAGGGAGAGGGGAAAGGGGGCAACAAGAAAAAGTTTCAAAATTTTGAATTTCAAAAAAAAAATAAAAAATAAAAAAATACTCATAGGTTATGTTTTTGTCTACATGGAAAGCATTGATTCATTCTATTTGGATTTGTTATGAGAAAGTTATGGACAATCTTGTGTTTGGGGCAATTGGAGCATCTTTTTGAAAAAATAACTTGTAGAATGCATTTATGAATGCATTTTTTACAATTTTAAGAAAAAAATGCTCCATATGGTTTAGTTCTTTTGCTAGAACTCTCACCATTGGGATTATTGCATTTTAATTCCACCTTAGACATATTAATAATTTAGATTTTCCTTCTATCTTGTACCTACTCCTATTTAACAATTTTTTAAAGAATAAAAATCAAGGTTTTTTTGAAATAAAATTCTCCCTAGATTCTCAACTCAATTTTCCACCAGAAAGATTTAAAATTCTAAACTCTATAGTGCAAAAAGTTAAAGTTAAGAAGGTTTAAAGTAAAATAATCTAGTCTCACAATGTGCTGCAAAACCTGTTTTTTCACTTTAAACACAGATATCTTATATATGGTGCCATCAAAATTCTGAAATTTTTCCACACATTCTCATACTATTCAAGTATAAGGTCCTATAGTTAGATTTGAAAAATAAAAAAATTCCAATTTTTTTACTCTTTGCTATAGAAATGGCAGTTTTTGAGTGTTTGGATCTTTAGGGGCTAAATTGTATGAACAAGCTTAAAATTCATAACACCTTATGTATTAATTGAATTTGCCTATTTGTTGACTTTTTAGCATACAATAAGTGTAGAATGATTTGAATTCAACTTTCTATTTAACCCCTAAGCACTTCAACATCCATATTTGGAATGACGGATAGTAAGCATGCCTCAGAGTAAAGTTTTGTCCAAGTGAATTTTCATACGTCCAAAGTGAATCATGAATCTTTGAAGTATGAACTTCCTTTGTGACCAATTTGTTGAAATTGTGATAAATAGCACTTCCTCTATCTCCCTAAAAACTCCAAAAATTTCTCCTTTGAGGAATTAATTATATTTTTAGTCATAGTGCCAGCAATACATGCATTCAAGAACTAATAACCTATCCCTCAAAGATATGCAAAATCTTCAGCTTAGTTGTTGTCATTTAGGCACCCAAAATCCATGTGGAAAGTATGTGAATATTGTCAGCTTTGTCATTTAAGATGATTTAAAGGGTGGTGGCAACAATGGCATTCTAAAAATATATTCTCCAACCTAAACATCCGCAACAAAGAAACTTGCCTTGCCTTATAAATAAATTTTCATAGCACAGAATCGGTCACCAAAATCATCATCAACTCTATTGTTTAAGGAAGCAACAAGTACAAGGTGCCTCATATGGGCATGGCCAAGCTTGCTAGGCCAATGGAATGCTTCTAGATTCTTTTACTTGCCCCCACAAGATTGCTCTACATAGCAAACACTTGCTCAACGGGCAAAATCAATAAAAGGGTCTTTTTAGTGGAACAAAAATTGTGTCTAATTTGGAGTTTTTTGGTGGGACAAAGGAATATATATGCTAAAAATAATAATAAAAACTAGGAATTTCGAAAAAAAAGGATCTCGACCTTAAAGAGTTGTAGAGAATGTCTTGCCTTAGTGAATAATGATATGTCACCTTTCATTATATATTTCTCTAAGATAATTCTTTCCATAAGCCTAAAGAAATAAGTTAAACCACTACCTCAAAACCACCTATATTCAAAATATTAAAATGAAAAAAAAAAAATGTGATGGAGTCTAGATATCCATATATAAATACAAATACACTTACATGTATGGATTTAAATACGTATAACTATATGAATATCACATGTGAGTATGTATATATGTACATGTACATACACTCATACTATGCATGTACAGCTATTGGCAAAGGTGCATATTATTCTATATTTCTTGTTACTAGTAAGGTAGGAGGTCCGTAAAGCGCCCATCTAAGGGTTGAAGCTAAATTTTGGCAAGGTGAAACTACTCGAAATAGTTTTTAGTAAATTTTCCTTGACAGACTAGTGGAATTGGCATCTAATCCAAGTCGTTTCATATATTTTTGGAGCTTTGTGAAATTAGTTATGAATTTTTGAAGTTGTAGAAAAGTACATTTCAATGGGGTCTAAAACCAACCACCTCCTAAAATGTAGATTGCTTGTACATTGGAGAGTGCAAAATGTACCTCCGGAGCTTGATTGGTTTTAGAACCTACTCCATTTTAGGACCTCCTACCTTAACCGAGTTTCTAAATTAAAGAAAATCAAATAAAAACCTTGATTGATTTTAGAACTTCTTCATAAATAATTCTTTTTTAATCATTTTTGGTAGAGAAGTTGCACTTACTAATCTAGTTTGTGTGATTAAAATTTTGGATCCATCTAAGAAGTTACGAGTGACTAAGAAGCATTTTAGTAGAAGGAGGTTTAGCCACAGATGTGATTTTTTTGCTACTTTTTTCATTGTTTTTTTATATTTCAAATCCATTTTGCAGACACAATGAGTCATTTTTAAGATTATTTTTTCCACCAAAGTGTTTATATTCTAGTTTTGAATCACTTTGTAGTTCAAAGTTTTTTTGTTTATATTCTAGTTTTGAATCACTTTGTAGTTCAAAGTTTTTTTTATTTATATTCTAGTTTTGAATCACTTTGTAGTTCAAAGAATCATATATGAGATGCTTTTAATCATGGTTGGACCTCAGGCTATGAGGGACATCAAGCTATGAGTGACTCACTTTTTCTAATCCCATTTCTTTGGAGGTTGAACAACCAAAACAATTTGATAAGCTTTTCTTATGAGATCAAAAATATGCAATCCAAGTGGTTTCATAATTTTCCAATAAACTTAGTAATAGTTTCTAAAATTTTTAAAGTTGAAACCATAAGATATCCTATACATAAAACTACACTCACCTTAAATGCACACCCTTGAAGCACAAAATGTCTCAATTCTCATTGGTTGCTTCACAAAACTCATCATCTCTTTTTGATTGCTTCACAAAAGTGACAAAACTCATCACCTCTTCTTCATTGCTTTTAAAAAGCTCTGGTTTTCAGACAAGGAGGTGTTCATTCAAGGCCCATTTTTCACTTAATAACATTACAACAATTGTTCTGTAATTGAAAGATGATAGAGAATCCTCTATGTAGAATGAAAGTGCACATATTCATCCTTGAAATTTTGTATGAAAAATCTTGAGAGCTCTTGCACCATAATAGTTTGATCTGCAATGAGTGTTCTTGATTTTTCTTAAACTAACAATTCGCATTGTAATCATAACAACAATATCCTCGGTGATCAATCCAAAGTTCAAAGATTAAGGTGTTGGAGAATAAAAGGTATTGCAATTATGGTAAAATATCCCAATGCCATCAATCACCTAATTTAACCCCTAAATGCTCAAACTGTGTTTTTTGGCAACATAGGAATTTGAGCAACTCACTACAAATGGAGTTTTTATTTTTTTTCTTTGAAATTTTCACACAACATTTTTCCAAAGAGTACCTTTTCAGGCCCAACAATTTTTCATAAATTTTGACTAGATAGTTAAGAAGTTATTGTATGATATGTAGTTTTCATTGCTAGGCAAACAACTTGTGCAGGAAAAAAAACTTCTTTAAAAATTACTTTATAAAAAAACAAAAATTTGAAATTGGTTCTTTAGATTTATATCTAACTCAGCGGAAAGCTTTGAATCATTATATTTTGATCGTTGCATTGAGTCAAAAGTAATGACATAGGAGTTCTAGTGTGTGGCAGTTTGTGGGTAGCTATAGAACCTATACTCTACAAAAAAGTTTGAAATCCATTGTTTAATTCAAATTTTAATATTTTTGGAAAAAAATAAAACGATAGGTCTAAATTGTTTATTACAACATTTTTTTATTTTCAAACAAATGGGGGGCGGTCCAAGATGACCCTAAACTACCGGATGATGGAGAAAGGTACCCAAACCGAATAGGCAGGGATTGCTGGTTCGATACCTGACAGCACCATATGGTTTACCTTGTGCAAAATCAGCCTTTCTTCTAACGGAAACCCATTGCAGTGTGTTCTTCAACACGCTTGTTTCAAAACCAAAAAAAATGGGGGACCCATTGCATTAATAAAAAACAAAAGAAGACAACAGCTAGACCGAGATGGTTGGACAATATATAAAGACGTATAGAAAACCTATACTAGAAAGACACTCTCCTGAGGACGCAAGGAGTTCCACATGACCTTGTTGTCACCGTTTTTAGAAGCCAAAACAGGTTATTGGAGCCAGATGCGCTCAAACTTGGTGCGGAATTTGTCCGCCAGATGGGGATGAAGCCGAGCTCCACTCTGCGCTTTCAAGTGAGCCGCCCGACCTGCATCAAGAAATGCTACCCAATTGGGTATTTTCCTGAGGCCAAACAAAATTGTAAGTAGAAAGAAGTTAAGTTGAAAAATTTCAGATCATTTGGAATTGTACAACATATAGGAAAACAATTGTAAGTAGAAAGAAGTAGAAAATGACTCAAAATACAAAATTGTAAACAACATATTTATGGGATTGAAAAATGCCAATCCCAATGGTTGACCCCTAAATGCCCAAGGCACCCAAATGTGATGTCCACAAAACTTTGAAGTTGAAGAAAATCTAACTAAGTTTCTATTTTTAGTAGTTTGTATTTTTGATAGATGCCTATTAAGGTCTAGCTTTAGCATCAAAAATCCAATCTAGAAAATAAATGTCTATGATTTTTCTACTCAAGATTTTGTGCAAAGGTACCCTGTGTAATTTTGACTTTTCCTAGTGTTGAGGGCTCTTGGAAATGAGCCTCAAATACATTAGATCTTGGAGACAACATCGCATAAGAAATTGATTTAAGAAAAATGTAGATTAGATTTTGAGAAGCTATAAACCCCAATCAATGATGGGCCCTATAACCTCATGTATTTTGATTGACGGCCTTTTTAAATCCACCATGCAAAAAGTGGATTGAAATTTTTAAACACTAATATCTAGCAATCTACATGGTGGAAAATTCTGAAATGTTTTCAACATCTTTTCGAACCAACGTGTGCGACAAGATCCTACGGTTACATGTGTCAAAAAAATAAATGATTAATCATTTATATAAAATCACAAAAAACTTATTTCTAAGGTAGAAAAATCAAGAATCGTACATGTTCCCATTCTTGTATCCTAGACTATCACTAAACATGTCCCTACACTTTAGTTAATGTGTCCTCCAAATGCTTAACTCTGATTTGCTAACTGCCGATTTCAGTTTGTTGTCCATCTATGTGGCAGTTTCAGTGGTCTAGAGAGCAAGCACTTGGAAAAACATAGAAACTACATATCACATACAAAAAATCTAACTTTTTTAAATATTCATGATTTCCACTTGCTAATTCTAAAAAAATCTTATTTCAGGAAAAGATGCCTCCAACTACGATGAATTGCTTATACTGATGGTTTCTGGTGTTCCCACAGATAGTCATAATGTCTTGATTCTGCTTGCAAATAATTTCTCAAAAAATCATCTCTATGATCCCTGAAAAATACGTGTATTGAACGACAAATAGCTTCTGCAAAGTGTACCTATTTTTAGAAAGCAAATCTGCTTGGCCAATAGACATGTTTACCTTTCCTTACGTGTTGCTACCTTCCTGTACCGTCCATTCCCGGGGGGCATTTTCAGGTCTCACCATCTCCTTCCAAATGGTGCCATTGGGCAGACTCCCATATGTTAACTTACCCCTTAAATGAGGAGTTGGTGACTGTGGAAATCATTCATTTTGATACCATGAGAATCATTGGTTTTAAAAAATTCCACAAGCACACATTGGTAGTCAAATTGTTGTAGAAGATCTTCCTTTATAGATTAGGAACGTCCAAAAACCAAACCTCTCCCTAATGGTGTTAGTATAAAGACATTATAGTTATTTGAGAACTGAAATCTACATGGACTATATATAGGTTATTATTTGTTGACCGAAATGACAAGCTATCTATAAATGACCTAGATTTAAGTTCTAAAGTCATTGCCTCACTTACAAAGTGATACCATTGGGTACAAGTTCGGTTATGGATACTCCTACCTTAATTCCCACCCCTAATTCCAAGAACCAACAGTTGCACTTCTGTCTTACACATAAAGATTCTCTCTCATTCATCAATGAGAACATGACAGGCCTAAGCATCCTTTATGGTTTCAGTTCAACCCTTAAACAACAAGCCGGTGACCACTAGAAATCATCCATTTTGATATCGTGAGAATCACAAGTTTGAAAACAAAATCCAAAAGCGCTCATTAGAAGTCAAACTATTGTAGAAGATCTTCCCCTAGTTTCCACCCCTAATTTCGAGGACTAATAGTTGCACTTCTGTCCGACATAGACAGATCCTCCCTCATTCATCGACCTGGAAAATGGCCTCGACGTCGTTTACGGGTTAACCCTTTAGTGCCCATGGTTGATTTGGGGGGCACCACATTTTTGCAGGAATGTACAAATAGAGTACATTTGGCGGTTTTCAAGTATATGCCATCACAACTTCAAAAATTCATAACTAATTCCATAAAGCTTCTAAAAATATGAAACAATATAGGTTAGATTCCAATTTTAATTGTCTTTCAAAAATAATTTATTGAAAAATATCTCAAGAAGTTTCACCTCCCCAAAATTCAATTTTAGCTCTTAGATGGGCAAGTTTTGCCCCTCCTACCTTAGCTAATGCATGCATATCTTTGGATTTCGTGAATTAGACAGTGGTGGGATTACTAGGCAATGTTGTCACCCTCATGGCTCATGTGTTTTGCAAAATATTGCCCAAATTGAAGCTTGTTTGTGCATTTATTGAACCGCATTATTGAAACTGACCAAGCTTACTCGTAATGTCACGCCCCCATCTCCTTGGGTTGCCCGAAGTGCCTTGGTGAGCAAGGAGGACCTTGGGGGTGACTTCCCAAGCCTTGCAATAGTCTAGGTAGGGAGTAATGGTGACTCCCGATCAAACAGGGCGCAATAGCGCCCTGATTGTAAAGAATTTGGGCATGTGTCATACATGCTTGGAAAGCTCTTGAGGAGATGCTTCCAATGGTCCAAAGAATGCGCCATTTGGACTTGTGAGTCAAAAGTTATGGCCGTTCAAAGTTGGAGGTGTTCCGGTGGCGCCGGGACACTTGAGGGCTAGGTGTGAGGGGTGTGCAATGAATCCCTCAACCAAATATGGCATGTAGCATATCATTGGAAAGATATAAACACAAGGAACCTAGAATGACAAGCATTACGAGGTTCTAAGCTACAAGGCCAAAGTTATGGTCAAGAGAAGGGTCGTGATGAAGGCGTGACGCCTCCCCTGGTGAACCCGAATCTTTGGAGGGCCATAACTTTGCGAGTATTTGTCCAAAAGGGATAAGTGAGGAGTCCATTGGCATCTACTCGTTGTGTAGATATTGAAAATGGGCTCGCATGTGCAATTTGAAGCCGTGAATGCAAAGTTACGCCGTTTGGAAGTTCGGGACTCCAAACGGTGACGAAACTCGGATTTTGGGGTTGGAAGTGGGTGGTCTTCCAAAACCAAAGGTCATGAGGGGAACCCCTTCGACCTAGGAGGGGGGGGTCTGCCGAATCCCGCAGAGGGTACTATAAAGAGGGGTGGTCTCCCTCCTCACTTCCTCTTGGAGCCTTGGTGAGTCCCGGTGGCTCATGGTGAGTGGTGGTGACTTCACCACCACTCCAAGGCACCATGGGACACTAGTGTGAGTGTCCCGTGGCATTGGTTGGGTGGTGTCCCGCTCCTTGCTAGGCCTCTTAGGGTGTGTCCCAAGTATGAGTACCGGTTACCTTGGTGAATAAGTAGCAAGTGCAAAATGGACTAGCATAGAGTGGGGTGACACCCAAGGGCGGTTAGGCCCATGGTGAGTAGTGCCACCATGGAGCCTTGCACATTGAGGTGGAAGTCCCGCCCCATGTTACTAAATGACATGCCCAATGTCATGAAGGAGGTGTGTGTGCTAGGAGTCCCAGTGACTGGGACTAAGCAAAAAGGAATTGGAAATGGGGACTAACATTGGATGTGCTTGGCATGTGCAGTGTTAGGCAGTTGGTGACTCAAGTGACGGTGTAAGTGGATTGTGGTGAACCCACTGGAGCTAGTTGAGACTCTTGAGAGTCATTTGGGCCGCGACATGTAATTGCATGCCTTGCCAAACAATTTGATTCACGTTGAGCATCTAAAGATTCTCTAACTCCGTTCCTGTTTGAGTTTTTTCAAATTAGGTGTACTTTGACCTAGAGTGAGTATAGAGTCCTAAAATTGACCAAAATGAGGTCGACCGGTCACAAAAGGGTTAAGTTTAAGCTTTACCTTTTTCTTGATTTTGAGGACCAATCATTGCTCTTCTGTCCTACACAGACAAAAGGATGCTCCCTCATTCATCAACTAGAAAATGACCTCGGCGTCGTTTGTAGGTTAACCCCTAAAGGATGTTGCCCACCAAAAGAGTTGGCATATGTTGTTCGTATATTGAATGTATTTGATCCTCTCTAAACACTCAAAAATTCCCCAAAAATTCTCAAATGAGTAGTAGTATGACTATGACTAAGTCTGAAATTTACAGCTTGAATGGGATTCATGTGCTACTCAATTTTCCCTTTTTGTATACAAAAAGGGAGAACGTATAGAAAACAATAACATCCTTTTAGGGTTTAGCCGTCTGCCGCAGAGCTTTGCTTGGTTGCAGATGAGGATGGGGGCCATAGTTACTTCCCCTGCAGATTTCCAAGGACAGCTGAATCTTGCGGAAGACTGGTTCCCTTAAAGAACTTCCCGAACCAAGATCAAAGGACATCTCATCATCCCCAAATGTTCAGCAGGCAGCCATCACTGCGGCAGGGATCATCAGAACTGACGTTGGAATTGCGGGAGCATCATTGAGTCCGACCCTTTTTTGTTGTTGTGGCACCATGTTGCACCATTCCAAAATAAATGTCCACTTTTCGTTGAATTAAAGTAATTTCTTTTTTGCCAATTTTTTTAGGGGGGTCTGTTATAAAATATGGATGAAATTTTCAAATTTGGATGAAAAAGTGAATGAATTTTATTGGAAAGTGTTTTTGTGTTAAAGATGTCTGTATGAGGAAATAAAATGCTTCACCAAATTTAAAGTGATCACCATCCCGGCATTTTTCCAAAGAAAAAGTAAATAAAGGGATGGTGAGCACCTCCAATGCAGCAATAACTTACATCTTCAGGCTTTAGTCACTTGGCGTTGACAAGCAAATAAGGGGGGGAATTCCTCTATTTGCCACTGAACTTACCAAAAATTTGCATTCCAATCAAGGTGAACTTAAGGTGGACCTGTATCCCCCCCTCCCCCGCCACTTTTTGCTATTTGCTATTATGCCTAGTGACTATTATTAGAATGGTCAAATTTTTATTGATTTTCTTGTTGGCAACTGAAAAAAGGTTCCATTGTACTGAAGAATGTGGCATTTGGATTCAATATGTAAAAGTTATGTAGGGTCAAATTTGTTTTAGGTAGATGTCCTAAAATTTTTTCTTCAACATAAGTACATATTGTTTAAGAGATGTACACAGAGTGATGATGGCGGTTTTAGGTAGGATGCAATTTTGGGTGTACCCACTTTAACCCCTAAAGCTCCTTGACTATCTTCTCACCAAAAATGCTTCAAAACTGCCATTTCTAGTACAAGTATCAAATTTTTGAAAAATATCATTTTTTGACACATGTAATCGTAGGATCTTGTAGTACTCTAGTTTGAGAATGTGTGGAAAAAATTTCAGAAATTTCCACCATGTAGATTGCAAGATATTAGCATTTGAAGTGGTGAAAATCCTTTTTTTGGCCCTGCGAAAAAATGGGCAGCTGCACTTCATGAGGTCAAATCATTATGAAAAAATGCCCAAAATGGTTGTGCTTCTTCGGATTCATTCTTCAAGGCAAGTTGTCTACATACATGAAAATTTTCAGMTCATTTGGAGTTGTAAAACATATAGGAAAAATATAGTAAGTAGAAAAAAGTAGCCAATGATTCAAAATACTAAATTGTTAATAAATTAGTTATAAAATTAAAAAAATTCCAATCCAAATGGTTGAATTATTGTAATAAACAATCTATATCCAATAGCATTATTTTTTTTCCAAGAGTATTGAAATTTTAATAAAATAAAGGACTTCAAAGATTTTTTTGGTGTAGGGATTCCATAACTGCCCGCAAACTAAAAAGTCTCATAACTTTCATCTCAACTATTGATATGCAATGATTAAAAGCTTTTTGAGTATATATAAATCTAAAGAACAAATTTCAAATTTTTATTTCTTAAAAAAGTGATTTTTTCAAATCTGCCCGGACTGCCCGAGTTGAGAAACAAACAACATATTATGCAATAACTTTTGACTCATATTTTCGACTGTCATGAAATTTGTGCATATGAAAGATATTCCTCGTTCTGACATTCTATTAAAATTTCAGCCCAAAATATGCAAATCTCCAATCACACATACCTGCCCAAAAAACTTATGTTGCCAAAAAACGCATGTTGGTCCTTTAGGGGTTAATCCTCGAGTGGAGGTGGGGGGTGGGGGGGCAAATGCGCCACCTACCCAAAAACTGCCATCGTCATTGTAGATCTCTAAAACCAATATGTGGAAGAAACAAGCTTAGAAAAAAAATTGACCAAAACTAATTTAGACCCTTTGTAGCTTTTGCATTCCATGTATCCAGATATTGCATTATTTGGTGTGTCGGAATTGTCTCCTTTCACTTGCCGACAAAGAAATATGAAAATACAATCAAACTAATAAGAGTAACTAGGTATAATAGCAAAAAAGTAGTAGTTTCAAGGTAGCCCACTTTAAAGGCCTAATGGGCCTTTTGAAAGTCAATCTTAGATTTTCACATAATTCTTGATCATAAATGTATAAAAGTTTAATTAAGAAAACATAGCTCTAATAATCTACTTTTCATTCTCTATTAATTATTTACCAAAGTTTTAAAATTGTATTTTTTGTGACACTTTGAAGGTGGAATTGGTAGGAAGCTTAGTTAGAATGTATCACTTTTGAACAAATTTCTCTTGATGTGAGCTCAAGGTGTACACTAATTCTATCATATGTTTATCACTGAGATCTCCATTTTTATTGAAATATTTACACTATTACAAGCATTTTGTAATTACTATAATTTTTTCAAAATAAGTACTCTTAATGTCATATGAATTTAATTTCATTGTTTTTAATTATGAAAAAACAAGAATAAATTTTAGATACAAAAAAAAATCAAAGTTTTGAAATCTTCTTAATATAAAAAAATTAATAAAGTTTAATCAAATGAAGACATGAGATAACTTTTAAGGGTCACATGAGGCCATACAATTCATCATTGCAATGAGAACTTTGGAATTAAAAGAGCATGTAATTAAGAATGCATTCAACATTTTTATTATTTCGATAAAATTAGCCAAATTTTTTGCTTGAAATTGGAAAAAGAGAGAGAAACTCCAATCTCTAAAAGGTTAGCATAAATGAAAGCATGTTTACTCAAAATCTCACCATTGACTTCCAAAAGTGCATAAAATAATGCAACAACCATATGAATTGGTCTTTGGATAAGATACAAGGTAAAGCCAAGATTCATGATTTATTACAATGACAAACTAGTTCCACTTTGAAATTTCTTTCTTTTATGATACAATTGTCCAAAWGTGTAACAAATTCAACAAAAAAATGTTTTTTTTCTTAAACATGCCACATGGCACCGTGTGATTGGTCAAGACTAGTGAAAAGACAAATATAAAATTTTACTTTGGCAAGTAAATTTAGTTTGTTATAGATGAAATATTAGACCTCCAATGAATTTAAATACTTTAGTATTATTACATGAAAAATAGAGTCAATATTCGCGTGCAAAGACCACACAAGGTAAAGACATGGTACACTATTATGCCCTAAAGGGCCAATCAACGCGTTTAGGCAATATAGAAATTTTAGGCAGCTCTTTAAGAACAGAATTTTTTTTTCTTTGAAATTTCCACACAACATGGGGACAAAGAGAAGCTTTAACCCCTAAAGTTCCCTGACTATGTTCTCACCCAAAATGCTTCAAAACTGCCATTTCTAGTACAAGTATCAAATTTTTGAAAAATATCATTTTTTGACACATGTAACCGTAGGATCTTGTAGTACTCTAGTTTGGGAATATGTGGAAAAAATTTCAGAAATTTCCACCATGTAGATTGCAAGATATTAGCATTTGAAGTGGCAAAAATCCTTTTTTTGGCCCTGCGAAAAAACGGGCAGCTGCACTTCACAAGGTCAGATCATTATGAAAAAATGTCCAAAGTGCTTGTGCTTCTTTGGATTCATTCTTCAGGGCAAGTTGGCTACATACATGAAATTTTTTGGATCATTTGGAGTTATACAACATATAGGAAAAAATAGTAAGTAGATTGAAGTAGAGAATGATTCAAAATACAAAATTGTTGATAAATTAGTTATAAAATTAAAAAACTCCAATCCAAATGGTTGAWTTGTTGTGATAAACAATCTTCATCCAATAGCATTATTTTTTTCAAAAATATTGAAATTTCAGTAAAATAAAGGACTTCAAAGTTTTTTTAGTTGTAAGGATTTCATAACTGCCCGCAAACTAAAAAGCCTCATAACTTTCATCTCAACTATTGAAATGCAATGATTAAAAGCTTTTGAGTACATATAAATGTGAAGAATTAATTTCAAGTTTTTATTTGTTAGAAAAGCAATTTTTTCAGATCTGCCCAAACTGCCCAAACGAGTTGAAAAACAAACAACATATTATGCAATAACTTTTGACTCATATTTCCAATTGTCATGAAATTTGTGCATATGACAGATGTTCCTCGTCTCCACATTTTAATAAAATTTCAGCCCAAAGTATGCAAATCCTCAGTCACACGTACCTGCCCAAAATTTCTATGTTGCCAAAAAACGCATGTTGGTCCTTTACGGGTTAAGGTGCAATAGTTTTTGTAACTTTTGACAGCATGGTTAAAAAGTCATTGTATGATGTGTGTGTTTTCCTCACCCCGGAACACTCAAAAAATCATTTTCTTAAGAACAAAAAAATTAAAATTGATTTTCTAGATTTACATTTACGCAAAAAGCTTTGAATCATTCCATTTTGATGAATAGATGAAAGTTATGAGGAGCTTTTGTTTGCAAGGAGTAGTGGAATTTCTACTCTAAAATAAGCTTTGAAGTCCTTAAATGAACTGATTTTAATATTGTAAACATGAAATAAAATCCTATGATGTAGATTGTTTATTTCAACATTACAACTATTGGAATTGGTATTTTTCAGTTTCATAACTAAATCCTTAGCAATTCAGTATTATGAGTTATTCTCTACTTCTTTCTACTTACTATTTTTTTATGTGTGTTTCCAACTTATTTATTTTAAATATTGTGGAGAGTTGCAAGTTGTAGGATCTACACATTATTGCCTGCGTTTTTGGGTAAAAATGTTTGAAAAATAAAACCTAACAATTTGGTAAGAGTTGAAAATACTTCTTTTTGCAACCCAAGCATCATGACCTTGCAATTGATAAGTTTTTTTATAGTACAATTTTAGGAGGGTATACTTCTAACTAGATAACTAAAAGATCCTATAATTGGATTTGCTGAAAAAGTAAATATAGATGGAGATTTTAGCCTAGCTTTGCACACTAGTATTTTGAAGCAATTTTGTACCTCTAAACATGAAAGAACTTTAGGGGTCAAAGGGGATACTCTATACTACTTTCATATAGATTAGCAAAGTTTGAATGGAAAAACAAGATGAAGTAAATTAAGGAGAAGTGCAAAGTTTTTTTGGTATGATTAAGAGAAGTGACAGTCTTTTACGGAGTACTAAATATATCGAATATTATATAGCTACGCTTTTAGTGTTGTATAAAATGTTTTTTAATAGCATCTTGTAGTCATGTAAATTTTTCTTGTAAAACAAAGAATGATTTTATATGCGCTGAGTCACATGCTCCCACAATAATGCATATGACTATAAGGGGTTCAGTCCTCCAAGCAATTAACCTCGCCCAATTTTGCAATATTGTCATTTTTCAACCCCATTCCAACACTTTAAAGTCTTAGCCCTCATTTTAACATTAGGACCCGGGCTTTTCATTTTGGCTTTACAGTGCCAGATTGCACGAGAAAAAAATAATCTGCCTAAAAATTGGCAAATAAATAGGAATTTTTTCTCTAAAAAACTTTAAAATATAAATAAAACAAAATATAAATAAATAAATAAATAAAAATCCCTGATTAGGACCATTCTACAAAATTTCAGTATACAATATTTTTTTACTAAGTTAAAAATAAAATAAAATAAAATATTAAAAAACGAGGTGAAGTTGGGTACGACTGTAGTGTTCATAATTGAGATTGGGTCGTTTTGGGCTAATGTCCATGTTTTGGGCTACTTGTCCATGTTTTCATGTTTTTTTTTATGACAAGTTGACACCCAAGGACATGAAAGTAACAGTCTTGGTTACCTATCCATCTACCATCCCATCTCCACAATTGTACAGTACAGTGACATGTCACCAATTAATGGCCTCCATTGGGGCTTGCCAAGTTACCAAAAAAAAAAAAGCAGCAGTGATGCATACTGCTTTCCTAACTGTCCTCTTCCATTTGAATTCAGCCGGGGTGAACTGACCCCCTTGCTCTGCCCCTCGGGAAAACACTGAATTTTTTTATTTTTCACACATGATAAAATTTGAAAATTTTGATTTCGTATTTGCTATCAGGGGACCCAAATTAGGGCTGGAGTGAACTGACCCCCTTGCTCAGCCACTCAGTAAAAACCTGAATTTTTTTATTTTTCACACATGATNGGACCCAAATTAGGGCTGGAGTGAACTGACCCCCTTGCTCAGCCACTCAGTAAAAACCTGAATTTTTTTATTTTTCACACATGATAAAATTTGAAATTTTTTTATTTTTTATTTGCTATCAGAGGGACCCAAATTAGGGCTAGGGTGAACTGACCCCCTCGCTCGACCACTCAGTAAAACCCTGAATTTTTTAAAAATTTCACACATGATAAAATTTGAAAGTTTTGATTTCGTATTTGCTATCATGGGGACCCAAATTAGGGCTGGAGTGAACTGACCCCCTCGCTCGGCCACTTAGTAAAACCCTAAATTTTTTTATTTTCCGCGCATGACAGAATTTGCAAGTTATGAATTTATATTTGGAATTAGAGGCCTCAAATTAGATAGTAGAGAGGTTTGAGGTAAATTAATCAAGCCCGAAATAGGGGGCTTTTTATTTTACTTGCACCAGTGTAAATACTTGGAGTGGCCAAGCAAGGGGGCCAATCCACCCCAACCCAAATTAGCTAGGAAGAGTTTACAAGGTAAATGAATCAAGCCCAAAATAGGGGGCTTTTTTGTTTTACTTGCACCCTTGGAATGACTTGGAGGGGTTGAGCAAGGGAGCTCGTTCACCCCGACCTTGAATTCAAGGTGGGTGTTTATTTTGATATAGAAAACTTGTATGGGCTTTTTGCTTACCAAAAAAATAGTAATAAGGTAACTATGCCCAATAGACTAATAATCTTTCAAGTAGCATTCCAAATGTTCTCTAACCAACTACTTTGTTTTAATTCCCATATTGAATTGTTCTTTCAAGTACCAAGTCTATTTTTTTCTCTATTTTTTTACTCTAAATAGAAATTTATATATTTTCAAAAAAATATAAGTAACCTTGAACCTAGTTGTAGGTATGTACCTATGACCATTTGAAGGTGTTCATGACATATGTACCTATGATGTATGTACAGTACACTATAACATAGAATGTATGCTACAATATAGACACTTATAATCATAGACTGAAGTTTTTATAATGATAGACTTTGAAATTCATGGACTCATATGAGCATAGAAACATAGATTCTATGCTCACATACTAACATTGGCCCCGGATTTTTTTTATGAGTTTTCAAGTTGCAACTACTTTTTTTCCTAATTCCACTAGCTAACAATGAACAAACTGTCTAGCAGTTCTCATTCTTGAACATTGCTTAGTGGCATCATGAACATGCAATGCACAATGTAAAAATACATTTTCTTGATTAGCTATTTCTTGCTATCTACTTTGGATGTGAATTTTAGCCATAAAAATGATATTATTTGAATTTGTGTCCACTGAATAAGATAAGATTTATCAAGTGTAATTTTTAATATAATGAGAAAATTGAAAAATTTAATAAATTATTTCAATTTGAACTTTGTGCCTACGACCATGGTTTGCATAATTTACTTGATTTTAGAATGATACTAGACTTTGGTTTATACCATAATATTGTACACTATAAAATTCACATGTGGTGACTATTTCAGATATTTGAGCCTTTTTGTATTTGATACAAATTTTTCATTTTCCCCTTAAATATTAAATAATTAAGAGCAATTTCAAATTTTCACCAAAAAATCTGAATTTTTTTTGAAGCATAGTAGATATGTGATTTAATCTTTGGAAAAAATTCATTTTTATATAGTTGCAAAAAAGTTTAGAATTTTGATGGTTGTAAATGTGTGCAATGTGCCAATGTACARCACAATTATTCCTTCGGCTAGTTTGACGATTCATTTTTTAGCATTGTATGAATGTTGCTCTTGTAAAAGGTTTGATGGATGAATTCAYCTATTGGATGTAAAAACAAAAAATGCACCTATTGGTTCAATAATTGGAGTATTTCGGTGACCACCTTGATCATGGGAGGTGCATCTTTCCAATGTTAATTAGTTATTTGGCAATTATGAAAAAGACTTTCTTAACTTTTTGCAACTATTCAATTAATCTTGGATGTAGAATTGTTAGCTTTGTTGCATAGGAATCAATTAAAGTGATAGTTATGGTTTTCAATGATGTCATTACTTTTCATACTTCATTGTAAAGTTAGAGAAATGAATTTGGATGCCATGGGATGAAGATGTACATGTATCTTTTTCTACATTTAGGCTTTACATTATGTTCAATTTTCCTTGGATTCAACAAAGTGGCTTATTAATTTCCAAACCATTTGGCTTCAAAAATGTAATTATTTTTTTGCCAAAGTTGACCTTAGGCTACCATATGCATTGAATTGGTTATTTAGTATGGTCTATTTTATTTTTCAAACACATACTATTAAACACTATAGTAAAAAATTGGATGCTCTATTTGTTTGTCAAGTTTCATTAGGCATTGATGGTAATTGTTGTGGAAAATATTGTTTAACATTTTGATGTTTGGGATGGTCAATAATGTACTTGGATCGGATCATGTATTGTTTTTGATGTGCCATGCTTGTCAAGTAGCAAGTGAAAAGTGTCTTTAAATACACTCTAATTACCCACTAAGTATGTGAATTTTTGTGTAGACCACACCAATTTATGGGATGGCCAATTATGCACTTATACTAACCACTTGGTTTACAATTTTTGTGTTCTCGTTTTTCATTTTCAATAAAAAAAAAGATTRTTTTTTACTTGTTTATATCATTCCCGGTGGATCAAGAACTCAAGGATCAACATTCCCTACAAAATATTTAATTACAGTTGGGAAATTTTGATTTGTCTAATGATTAAAAGTAATAAGAATTTTTTTCTATAAATTTTTTTTTTGAAAAATTAGTATCCCAAAATATTCTAGCTAACTTGTTATTGAAAACATTTTATGCTATTGTAACCCTAACCACTAGATGCCATATTTGACATTTGATGAAATGATTATTTCATTCTCAAGTAATTGCACTTCTATAAATTAAATCTACAATCAATTGACATCTTATTTCATTCTCTTCATTCATTTTCTAATTTTACATTGAATTTGACTGATAAAGTAATGAAGTGAGTCTTATCATACTATGCCAATTGTACCTCAAGAAACTCAAATCATCAAAACAATAGATGTGAAATTTTAAAAAGAAAATAAACAAATGCAAACAAACAAACTACAAGTTAGCAATTTATACGTTTCAAAATTTACAATTTACATGCTTATGAATTTGAAATTTTGAAATTTTGGCATTTCAAAATTCCAAAATCTATAACTAGTAGTCACTCATTGATAGAACAAAGAGAAGCAAAACCTTAGCTAGGAGCATTCAAAATTTTACTACCGTTATTTCATATTCTTACTTCCAAAATAAAGTAAAATAAACCACAAAATTATGATTATATTGTACTCTCTACAATATGCAAAGGCCATAGTAATTACAAAAGAAATCATGATTATTTAAAATTTAAATTTTTTTTAGAGTGGTTGAAACCAATGTGTTGTATGGGCATGTCATCAAACAACTTGTCATTTACAATTTAGTGAAATGAACACCAAAAAATGCTTGATGCCGTGATCACAGTTTAGTAGTTGAAAGTATGTAATTTAGTGAAAATCAATAGATTTAAGGTTTAAAAATAATGCCTATCAACTATTTCAGGTTCACTTTACTTTCTCTTCTTTTAATTACACAACACAATATAAATTTATTATTACATTTACAGCAATACTAATTAATAGTTGTATAAATTGGTTTTGAAGTTTCTATTAGTATTACCAAAGGTAAAGTTAACAAGACACTTTTTAGAAACAATGATAAATGATGGCACTTACGATCACACCTAAAATGATTTGATTGGGATATTATTGAATATGTGACACTCAATGTTACAAACAACGTATCTTTTCATGTTACAAGAAAGTTTGATCTGCCAAATTTATATTTGAAACTTAACCAATCATTCTTTAATGATAAATTGAAGGATGTAATACTCAAATTATATTAGATGAGATTTATTGGTTCAATGAAACTATTTTAAAAATGAAGAAATGATCAATTGTCAAATAATACTGAATAAATAATATACCATCATGCAATACAATGTTCAATAGAGATAAAATTGCAAGAGAATGAATGAAATTACATGATAATGAATGAAAGCAATAATAAAATTTTGATTTTATGGAGGTTTAGTACTAGGCAAATTTAAAATTTCTAACACAGTCACCTACAATGTAATAGCAATTTATAGAAGATGATTAATGGTAGTTTTTGAATCTCTTGTAGTACCATAGTAGGATAGACACAAAAAATTTATTATTATTTTGAAAGATAAAATACTTACTAGTGGAACGGGTTGATAAAACCTGAATTTTGAAATTCATCCATAAATTGGAATCTTGCAAATGGCGAGGTTTAAGGTAGAGGGACCTGTAATCGATCAAATAAGCAATTACGGACATGATTTAGGATAGTGCTAGGCAAAGCAAATATTTTCAAAGGTGAATTGATCAAATTGAAGGGGATTGCAAAAATTTGGTAATTTCATCTCTTGAATTGAAATTACTATGAATTTTGAAAGGGAGAAGTTGGACTTGACCCATGATCCATATCTAAAGTCATTCAATTCCAATTATTTAAGAGCTACTTTCACGTTCATTGCTTCATACTTTCTTGCTCACTTGTATGTCATGAACTTATTGGTCCAAACCTTGAAAAAATCAAAAACACGCATTCCAAAGAAAAATTAGAAATTTGTTCTATCCTTGGTTGGAAATACGGCTCCCTATTGATTAGTGATGGGGCATTGGTTAGTAATGGGTACCTCTACCTTATATTTTGAAATTTTGGAAGGATGTAATTTAACAAATTAATTGAACAATCCGAGAGTTTGGATTTACCTTTTTCTTTTCTTAAAACAAAAACTTTAACAGTGTTTTCAAGAAAGGTTGTCATCTGTATGTCTCTTAGCATTGTCCTTGGATTGTTTTTTTTTGACTTAAATCAACCAAAGAGCTTTAGGAATCAAAGAAGTTTTCATTTGTTTTGGCAAGTTTCATTCATCATAACATTTTTTTGACCATTTTGATAGGCAGATCATTTTCTTACTTTCAGACATTATAATTTAAAATTTCTTCAAACTTTGAAAATCATCATTTCAAATCAAGTCTTATTAATGTTCACCTCAACATAAGGTATTGAAATGTGAACGTCTCATTGGGCACTTAGGTGTGAATCAAATTTTCACATCAAATTCTCGAGGTGCCCACGTCACCTCACACCATTTACAAGATGACATGTGGCACTTTTTTTTAATTACAAAAAAAAAAAAATTTATATCAAATTTGACCTTCATGTAGGGTATTCTATAAAATTCTATTCCAATCATCCTATCCTTCGCAGGACAGGGTCTGAGAGCACACTAAAGAATCAACAGTTACGGTAGACCTGCTCCCCGTCCAGCGCCAAATAGACTGCCCGGCCGCCAAGATGATCTGGCACAAGAAAACAGAATGACATGGCGGCTGAGATGGCACCCTCCCAGTGGACTAACCTCATCATGCCACAAGCCCGGGTGCCTGGGTGCGTGAGGGAAGAAGGAAGACGATCGAAGCGCCCCATTGCAGCCCGACTACCAAGGACAGTTAATATTTTTTTTCGGAGGGGGGTGTTCTTCTGAGCAGTTGGTGTGGCGTTGCAGTCTTCGGATCGCCATAGCCAGCCAGCTCTTCTGCCGTGCTCCTCTCGTGACCTCAGGGAAGGGAAGGGAAGGGAGGAGAGTTTTGGATGCACCTTGATCTTTGGACAGTAACTTAACTYACTGCGTTCCATGACTAGCTCCTATTTGCGGCCTCTCGATCCAGCGTCTGGCTGTGAGCTTGGTGAGTACGAGCGGAAGCTGCCTTCTCCGTTGATTGGTCGTATGYGGTCGATGGAGATTTTTGTTTACATTTTTTTCGTTGTTTGACGCGATCTGTCGTTCGTGTTCGGTTGGAGAAGCGTGAGAGTTGTTAGTCTTCGTTAGGGCGTTGATTTCTTAGTGTGTTCGATGTGAGGCGAGGTGATGTGCGTATGCTGCTGAGGGTTGCTTGTCTGTAATGTGAGGCGACGATGTTTTTTTTGTGTTGTGAAGGAGCACTGTGGAGTGTTGATCACGGTGTGATCGAGGTGCTTTGTTAGGGTCGTGGTGATAGGGGAGGGGAAGTGGAATGGCTTTGCTGAGTAATTAGTCTGCGGTAGGCGAACTTTAGGACAGAGTGCGCGTGTCGGTAAGCGCGATCGGGTCTATATTTGGCATGCTCCTCTGGAAGTGTACAGTTGGTGTTCTCAGTTTCTTTGCTGCGATCGTTGTGGAAAATTGTTGCGATTGATTCCGAGATGTAGTCATTGTGGACCTTTGAGTTTAGTCCAATGCGGATGATAGAAAGAAAGCGTTACGAATAGTTGCCGGGAGRGCTTGTCAGAAGCGTTATTCTCTTCAAGAATGRCGCCTGCAGGTCGAATTTATCTTATATCGAAGGATAGAAATGTCGACATTTAAGTCGTAGAATCTTGAAAACAGTGATGCAAACGCCCGCCCGCTTTGTAATCCTATCTATAGTGTAACCTGTGCGGCCGGATACTCTTTCGCGATGAGTCTTCCCTTCATTGTAATTGTCGATTAAGTTGTTTGTCCAGGTGTATTCAGAGGATCTATGTAATATCCTTGTTCTTTGAATTGATCCCCAGGGTCTAATTTTGGAACTTGCTTAGATTTTATGCCCTGAAATTGAAACAGATGATTTTTCGTTTTGCAGGCAAATTGCGATGCAAGAAGGTTGTTTATGAGGACGTGTGGAAGTCGTGACCTGTCGCTTCCATGCTCAGGTGCGTTGTTGAGCTCTTCGCGTTCTTGCCGATTGGTTCATCCAGACACTTCTGGAACTTTCGGGATGGTACTGACCTTTAGTATTACTTTCCGTCCATTTTAGTCTCCCCGCGATGTCTCAGTGTCCCTTGTTGGTTATCTTAGGCGTTCCTTGCCCTTGGACTGTTTCTCTTTTCGTTCGTACGGTTKAAGGAGACTTGGAGTGTGTAACACTGATCTATGGCGATGGCTGTTCAATTCCTGAACCCAGTTTCGAATTATACTGAAGCCGGACCCATCCTCTCTGCTTGTTGAGTGGTTAATAGGTTATATCTTACCTCAGGAGGCGAGGTTTAAGTGGCAGTTAGGTCGCTTAGCGTGCTTAATTGGTAGTTTGTAACTGTTTTTGCCTCGACTAGTGTAATCTCAGATATAGGGTTTCTTGTTTGCGAGTGAGAGATCTGATTGTTGCGAGACTCGATCCTATGAATATGGAGATGCTGGTCACACTGATCGTGACGATGGAAAGCAATGTGCGCCTGATATGTTGACCTGAAATTCTCTTTCTCTTTCAGTTAATTCACGGATTACGGGAGCCTTATTGTTCAATTTGTGTTGACATCAAGGAGGAAGCGAGTCTTCAATTTCTTAGATATCTTGGTTCACAAATTATCTTCTCGATGGAGAGCTTTGCAACACCTTATCCAGTGGTTTTTTACGATGGAGAGCAAGAGCATGATAAAGGTGTTGTGGGAGTGCACTCTGTGCTGTCTTTCAAACGTTTTCAGGCTTTAATGAGTCAGAAAACAGGGATCCCTACCAATCAGCTTTCAGCAGTATTTGTTTGTCGCAGAACATTGAAGGATACAGATAAGCGCCAAAAACTTCCTATTAACGAGAACACGAATTTCAATATCATTTTGAACCAGCATAATCCAAGCAGGGAGAAGGACTGCCACTTTCTCGTGTCAATCAAGAAGTCGAAGAAGGAAAGGAAAGGCACTAGGAAGCGCAATGCAGAAGCGGAGAATGCAGATGATGAAGATTCTAATTCCTCGAGAGGAGATGTATCGCCGTCAGATGAACGCCCTAAACCTGGTAGTGGAACGGACGAGCCCTTCTCTCCACATTCGACGTCCCCACCTGTGTATCTACAGAGGTCCTCCACCCCTCCGACCACTCCATCACCAAACGCGAATGGACAAAGAATAAGCAACAGCTCACCCAATGGAAAAGCTACCACGCCCTCATCCGAAGGGAAAGTGGAGCGGACGCTGCTCAGACGCGAAGGGATGGGCCAGAACGGTTTCGCTAGTCCTCGTGCAGGATGGCAGAATGGAGGGATGWTGAGTCAAAGAGTTGAAGGTTTCAGTCTTCCACCAGCTGGGAAAGGACAGAGTCCTCAGTCTCCTCATGTCCAGAATGTAGAGGAGCGGCGCAAGATGGAGAACAAAGCTTGGGGATTGCAGGAAGATGCTGCCGATCCTGGTCGACAATCCGAGAGAATGAACGGCCATGGAGCTGCTCAACAGCCTCAGCACCTGCTCCARGTCCCGCTAGTAGACTTGTTCCTCCAAGAAAGATTTAACGATTCTATGCCTCAGAGTCCGARTGTGAGACCTGGTTCTAGTGGAATGGCAAGGAGTAGCATCATGCAGGCCAATACTCCTCTGACCTCCCGCTCCTCAACGTTTTCATCAACCCCCATGTCAAGAGGCTCTCCTTCCCCCACTAGAGGAGCAATTGGYAATTTTGTACCCCGAATGGTGACAGGGCAGAGCAATCAATTGATGCTGCAGCAGGCTCAACAGGCACACATGTCTCAGATGCAGCAGCAGCATCAACATCAGCAATCAGTAGCAATGTCGTCTCTGGAGTTCTCAAAACTAAGTGGTGTCTTTCGTGGTCTGGTGGGAAGGGAAAGTAGAGCAGAGACYCAGAAAATATGTAAACTATGCTGCTTCTGGCAGGAAAGGAATATGGCGGAGCCCCCTTTCCACTGGTGTGTGAACGACACAATCACCATGGGGTTCAGGGGCGCTTCCCCAGCCGGACCGATAGGTAGACCAAGCAGGCGGCCTGTGGAAGCGGCAACTTAGATGCGAGATGGCCTGTGAATATTTTTGAGTGCATCCATGATGCACCCTCCATGTTCGTATGGAGTGTAAAGGGTTCACGACAAGGTCTGTAGACGTGGACCTCTTCTTAAAAACWGCAACAAGAGTACTCTAGGATATTGACGATAAAACTTGGGGAGATCAGGTTCCTGAAGATCTTTGCAATTTTCYGGACCATGAACGATCCGTACACTGCAGGTTTCCCCGTAACTGGGGCTTTCTCACTACCCCCTTTCTCCCTGCCTACCTTTTTGTTGTGTGCGTTTATCTATCCTGAATGCTGGCTGTATCAATCTAAGACTTAACTGGTAATATAGTGAGACAATTCTTCTCTGATTTTGAATTTATGCGAGGATGCATCGTGGTGAGTTATTCGATTCTTATTACACGGCTCCATATTAAGCACGGTAGTATCGATGCCAATATATATCTATTTCTAACAGCTACTTGAATCTCAAGCTTATGCAAACTTAAGTCACAGATGCAGGGCAGGTCGGAGGCCTAAACTTTTGCCGTGCACTTGGTATAAGATTCAAGATTCAATAAAGTAGGTTTTGAGCCACAATGGGCTGTGAATGTAACGCACAGAAAACCTTCTGGAAATGATTGTAGTGGAGATAATAATTAGAAGTCACGATAGGATCTTCTATCTTTGAGGACGATTACAGCTGTCCAGAAGTCGTTTTGCAAAAATGTGGTCACGGTRGAATTTTGATATTATTTTGATCTTATTTTGATCTTAAGTAGAAGAAGGCTAACTATGTAAGGTAACCTACCTACGACAGGCAGAATAAGGCAGAACGAGTGGTCTGACCTGTAGCAATTCGCAAAAAAATTCAGAATTTTTTCCATACAAAGACAAATGTGAGGAATGATGAGAGCAAGTGATTTTTTTTTTTATAAAGTATGAATTTGTTATGGATTTTTGAAGTGTGGTGCCCAATTGGCCCCCAAAAGTCTCTGGACTACCTCAAACCATCAAAAAGTATTTACACAATGGGTATCTCACTACCCAAAGCAATCACAACATTTTGTAACATGGCTACAAGATTTCCTAACATGGCCATGACATGAAGGAATACAAGAATAACTTTTTATGAAGAGTTTACACTAGAAAGATGTAAATGTCCTATGATAGTCACTAATAACATGAAGGAATACAAAAATAACTTTTTATGACAAGTTTACACTAAAAAGGTGTAAATGTCCTAGGATAATCACTAATAACTTCATAACCATGTCAAGAGGCATTGATTAGCGCTACAAATCAACCTAATGTAGTCCTAATCCCATTTAATAAAAAGAGTTTGTCATGGATAGATATAAGACTCTAATGGGTAATATCCTAGGAACTATCATGAGTCTTACCTTAAGACTCATGGACTTAGATGGAAAAGTCCATTTTAATGCCTCCATTTGGTTACAACTATCTAAATCTCATGAAGACTCATGGACTTAGATGGAAAAGATTATATATTAGCAACATGGTCTATTAGATTATCAATATTTTTTGGCCCTATACAAAATTCGATTAGGAAACTTAGAATATGAGATTTTAGATTATATATTAGCAACATGGTCTATTAGATTATCAATATTTTTTGGCCCTATACAAAATTTGATTAGGAAACTTAGAATATGAGATTTTAGAGAGAGTTGAGCTAATTCTTCATTTTTTAATGCCAAATTCCAAGCCGTTCCAATTGAATTCCAACCTATTGATCTAGAATCCCTTTTGACCCCAATTACACGCATGTTTTTCTAAACTTTGATGCTAAACAAACATCAAAGTTTAACTCACAAACTCCAATAAGAAGACACTAAAATAAAAAGACCATTTTAGGATAAAGGATAATCAAGAAACAAAGATATGTTGTGCAATAAAATTTAAGGAAAAGTTGAATGGGCTCTACTAGGACAATGTTGAGTTGGAGTTTCTTTTTGATGGTGCAAGTGTCAATTTCATTGTCCTTACCTTAGCAATGGGGAGCAATAAGGTGACTAGACACATGACATGCTAATTTGGAAATGTTTCATTTTCACTTGATTTCAATTCCATATTTTAAAGGTTAAAGATTTTCTCTAAAAATCACAAAGTAATCTAATCACCATATATTATTACATTCCATGCACCTTCTATGTTAAATATACAAAAGATTATGCATGTTGCAACCACAATTAGGCTTTTTAGACATTCAAAGCTTAATACCTACATATATTATGTTAAAATGTAGTTACTAATAGATGCCTATATATTGCAAAAATTGCTAGTATGATTTCAAAGTTTTAAGAAGTTTATATGTACTAAGATGTATATGGACTTTGGGATTATTGAAAACTATCCCTAAGGAAAGGCCTCTATTGCTTTAGGGTCCAAAATTGATCTTAGTTGCAATCTCAATGCAATGTTCATGTATTTCACACTAACAAAAATGTTCTAATTGTACATGTAGGATAAGTGTTGAAAATTATCATTAACCAAAAAATATCACAATTGAAGTGAGGCACCTTTAGGAAAAGCACAATGCTACTCCACAATACTTCTTGGTGCAGTCAAACAGAAATGTCCCATCCTTTGAAAGCAGGGAAAGTGATGTGAAGAAGTCATAGTGGACAGGACAAGGTGAGCTCTTTTTGTTGCCACAAGTGCAACATCTTGCCTGCATACAAGCACTTCGTAGAGAGCCCCTCATTGACTACTCAAAATCCATAATCATGACGTTGGTAGACTACATCACAACAATAACAATCAAATCAAAAAGAAAAGATGCCATAACTAGAGAGCAAGAGGAGCAAAGGATTCAAGCTGAGCAATGGAAGGCATTGCGACAAGTAGAGAAAAATCAAAAGGAAGCGAATAGACTGAGGTGGCGCATCAAAGCGGAAAGGCGGATAGAATAATGTGTGAGTGGATAAAACAACGGAAGGAGAGCGAGCAGGGGGAATGTGGTTGTGGAAGCAAATTGGCAAGGACAACATATCCTAGTCTTTTAGGGTTCCTCGAGATGGCAACCAATGCCTGTAGTCCATTGCAACAATGCTCCATCGAGCGGGACAACTCGTCTCGGCAATGGGTCCAAGGACTAAAAGAAACCCGTGTTTAATGTGACGGATTTTAGGTGACATCGGATTTGACAACCTCTGATTTTATGTCACGAATAATGTCTAACATAACGTCTTGACTATTGATGGCATGGATGCTTTTGATTTTAACCTCTGAAGGACCAAAGTTCCTTTAAAGGACACTTGGGATTTTGAGCAGGCTTATGTGACCTCAATTTATGACATGATTTTTTGAAATTTTTTTTGAAGATTAGGAAATCACATTAGCTTTTGAAGATGTAATTTTTATTTCAATTGGTGTTTGGGAGCTAAAGTTATGCCATCTTGAGTCCAAAAAGTCCATATTTATTAAATTGAGACTTTTCGAAGATTTAGAGACAGAATGCTAGTTATTGGAAAATTCATTTAAAAAAATAGGAATTGAAACCAAAAATGAATAATGCTCAAAAAGTGATCCTATAATGAAATTCTAAAAGTAGGTACTGTTACCTATTTATAAAAAAAATACTAATAAAGAGATAAAGTGGTTTATTTTTGAGTTGAAGAATGTAACAAATATGGCCTTCAAAAAGCAGTTCATCATAACCAAAAAAATTAGTTCTTTAAATTTTTAAATTTTTTTCTCTAAAATTATGTTTTTGTTTACATCTACAGTTTTGATTCATTCTATTTGGACTAATGATGAGAAAGTTATGGACAATTTTGTTTTGGGGGCAATGTAAGCATGTTTTGTCAGAAAAAACAACTTATAGAATTCATTTTTGAATGCAATTTTCACAATTTTTTTTATAGTTTTTTTGTGAAAAGGCTAAGTTTGTTTGTAAAAACAATCTTACAGTTGGGATTATTGTGTTTCAAAGAGCTATTAACGATTTAGTGTTTTGTCTAATCTTAGACCTACTTCCATTTAACAATGTTTAATAAATGAAAATCAAGTGTTTTTTTCTTGAAATGTTTTTCCTCAACTCTCAACTCACATGTTCAACATAAAACAATTTAAGTTTAAAGCCCATAGTGCAAAACGATTACACAAATAGCAGTTAAAGTCATCCAAAATTGTAGGCCATTGTTCAAAAAAACTTTATTTTCTAGCTTTGAATGCTAATATCTTCCAATTGGTTTGATCAATCTTCATGAAATTTTTACCACATGATTTGAACCAAATGAAGTACAAGATCCTATGGTTCGATTCAAAGAAAAATGTTTTCTTTTGGTTTCTTGGATGAACGCAACAGACATGGCAGTTTTGAGTGGCTTTTGAGCCACAAAATGCCTTGGTTCTTTAGGAGTTCAAGGCTTCTTTCGAGTAATTCTATGATGTTTCCTCCACCACTTGCAGGTTTCCAAAATGCATGTATTGTGTATAAGCATCCCTATGTATTGTGAAACATAGGAAAGGGATAATAGCTTGCGGACATATATGCCTTGGATATCATGATTGAAAGAGCCTAGAAATTTGTAGTTGATGGTCAAGCACGTCCAATGCGACTTTACTTTGAAGCAATCCGTACCACATTTGGATCCAAAATTCAAGCGGCAAGTGTTGATCTATGGAACCTTTCATTTTTTTCCTAAATTGATACTGAAACCAAGCAAAGGCAACAATGGTGCCCGAGGATTGCAATGAATTTGCTAGAATCAAATTCAAATTCAGGAATGAGCTCACATCTTATCACCAATTTCTATGTGAAATGCATGGGAAAGTTGTTGTGGCATCCAAGGTATGCTCACTTGAGTGTGTGGTATCATGTTCATAAAAGGGAGGAGTTTGCAAAGAAAAGATGATGAACCATTCTTTTCTCTGCTTTCTTCTCGCACTCTAGCTAGGATATTGTTCTTTCCTACCTTGGCACATTGCCCTTAGCCAACGCATTGCAAAAGCCATTTTGGTCTAACATAAATGGGCTGAGATTTAAGAGTACTTTGTCATAAGATCTAGACTTGTTCTTGGTTTCAAAAATTATGTTAAACATTGATATGTGTATGTATGTGTCATACAAGATCAATGATAAAGAAGGTTCTCTCCCATATTTAGATTCATATCAATTCTAGTTTGTTTGCCCTATTAGCGCAAAATTCATATAGGATAGTAAATGAAATTGGCTCCTCACAAATGCCATACTTCACCACCATTCAACTACAATGCTAGACAAATATGGACATACTCTTGCGAGGAACCAAGCATTCATCAAGTATAGT
Organism: Pleurozium schreberi; assembly: GCA_006891605.1. Taxonomy (NCBI): domain Eukaryota; kingdom Viridiplantae; phylum Streptophyta; class Bryopsida; order Hypnales; family Hylocomiaceae; genus Pleurozium; species Pleurozium schreberi. Next base: position 64,913 of record VACF01002380.1, on the reverse strand, counting down.
AGAACATGAAATATGAAGCGCAAGCTACCAAATCAATTGTTGTTATCACATGGTTTGCACAAATTGAAAACATCAATTTTGTACTTGACGGAGATACTCTGGAGAACTCTTATCTCGACAATGTCCAGTGAGAACACCAATGGCGATGCGTAATACGGAGTAAAAAATTTGTGGGCAGATGAACTTTATTGAGTAGGCTATAGTCTATCTTCATAAGTTGGATTAAAAAATTGGGTGCAAATTGGGTGCAAATTGGGTGTTTCCTTGAGTGTAGTGAATTAAATTAGATTGTGGTTTGTTGCTTGAACATTTCTTCCACTCTCCATTTTTCTACTTTCAAAAGTTGTGAATTCAATGCTTAGGCAAAGGTAGCTTGGTGTATGTGATTGTCTTTTGCTATGCGATTTTCAAAGTTCCTAGTGCAAAACATGACTAAGAAAAAAACTACAAAGTAACAAATATCATTGTGGTAGCCAACTATTCAACAACTGGCATCTTCAAGATTGAGAGCGAGTCCACCATCATCAATTTATCAAAAATCAAATCTAATTGGGAAAAACACGCTTGTATGTACAAAACTCACCCAATGGACTAGCGACTAGTATTATATTTGGTATCCTTCAGTATGTTCTACAGGGAAATTTTGTTGTGCATACTAATTCAATCTTTACTTTTAGGGAGTGACATTGTAAAAAAGTTTATCTAAAAATCTGATGTTGTTTATCAAATGTGTAGAATACTAAATGTTACAGACCTATGGGCCTTCTTTGTGAAAAAATCTCAAGTGCATTTGGATTCATATGCCAAATGCTACAAGTGCCTTCATACATTGTATGCAATACTTGATAAATTGATGGATTTCTGAGTGAGTAGCTACAATTTGAAAACTCTAATTTAATGTAAGTATACTTTTAGTTTCAAATGAAGTACAATGTGCGTAAATTTATTGAAGGTGGTGGTAGTAGAAGATGATTGAGTCCTTCAAGTGAATATAATTTGGGTGCATCTTTTGGGTGCATTTTTGAAGCTTTAAGAGTCATTGCAGGAGACTTTACAAAATAATGGTCAAGTACAAGTTAACTTTGAATGAATTTCGTAAAGCAAAATAACTACTAGAAAAGTTACAGTATTCATTAAATTACAAAAAATATAATTTCCATAGGTATCCCTTTCCATGCTTATTAAACAAGTATAGAATTGATTCAACAAGTCTTTCCATTTCACTTCCACTTCTCACTTTGAATATGGTCTTTCATTCTTTTTCATAGATTTATTCTAAGGAATTAAGATTTGTGGAATTTGGCAGCTTGTGAGCCTCCAAGTTGGCACTTGGAACTCTAGGTTTATTTTTTTGTGATTTTTTCCGTTTTTTAGAAATATTTTATTGAAAGAGAACATGAAAAGAGCATTGCCAAGAGTTTTGATAGAAGTCCCTACCAATGTGGTTAGGGGTCTCCTTAAATGGTGGAAAACTTTGATTTCTATATTTTTTCCATTTTAGTCCCTAGTTTGTGAGTATAAGCAATTAGTTAGTATTTCCGAGAGAAGTGAGGATGTGAGAGTTTGCCAATCTTAGTGTCTTGTCCATGTAAAATTAAGTCTTTAAAGTGCATGTGACAATTTGTCTAAAATAGTAGAGTTTATTTTAGGTTAGAAAATTTTAGATTAGATAAAAATTCAGTTTGTAGAGAATTTGGACTAATTAGTAAAAATATTGCGGGTAGTTTGGAGATTTCGGCTAAATTACAACAAAGATGGAGAAAAGGTGCTTGGAGCATATAAAGAGGTGCTTTTGGGGTTAAAGCATATCAAAAATTCAACATTGGAGCCAGTCAACTAAGATTCCCCTTGACGTTGGAAAATTTCTCATCTAAGCAAAATGATTCAAACTTACTAATACTAGACAAGTATCAAGTAGGCGTAGAACTTGCTTTTAGATTTTAAGAGTGTCCTAGAGATTACCCAAAAAATTTCAGTTCATTCTAAAATTCCACATTGACTCTATAGGAAGTTAACCGCTCAAAAACGTGTTTGTAAATTCCTAGAAATTATACATGTTGTGATAAAATCTCACTAAAAATCAAATCAGAGTTTTTTTTGCCAATAAAGCGCCCTGCAAATTTGAAGACATTCCGATACTTCTAACTACCAAAATTAGCAGCGACCGTGGACTTTTAAAGATTTTACATCTTGGCAACGGATTGACCGGTGTACCAGAGCCATATGGTGATTGATTGAGACAAATGAGGAGTCTTTTTTTACTTCTAGAAACATTCCAAACAACTTTGGCATGACAATTTCATCAAAAAGCACACATTCTAAAAGTTAAGATTTTTACCTTTCTTTGAAGTTAGCGTAACTTGATTTTGGTCTTATAAATGGCTGAGGAAGTAGGGATAAAAGATCTCTTAGGCTAATAGGAATCTTTCAAACACGATGCACTAATAGAAAACTCAGGAATTTTGACTAAATTTTGTTGATTTGGTCGCGTTGTCCTGGTCACTTTTCTGTTGATTTCAACAGAAATCAATAAAAAAACAACAAATTATTGTTGAAATAAACAGAACAGTGACCGGGACAATGCGACCAAATCAACAAAATTTAGTCAAAATTCCTGCGTTTTCTACTAGTGATGGCACAATTTTTTTTCATTTTCAAGTTGTTTCCTAAAAGATAGAGAGGGTCCGCTCTTAGTTTGACTTTTTAGTACTAGTTTAGGTTAATTCCAAGTTAATTTTTCAAATATCTTTTGAAAAATCAAATATTGGATTTGGTCAAGATTTTTTTTTGCGTAATAAGCCAACTTTGAACTAAAGAAAGACAATTTGAAAATAATTTGGAATTAATTTGCAAAATATCTACGTAGATTAGGGTTATTTTCAAAATATCTTTGAGAATAAATCTTGGATTTGATTTGGCCAAGATTTATTAGCTAAATGGAGATGATTCTAGAGATTTCTTCCATTAAACAAAAATTATTTGGAAAATACTTTAGGGTAGTTTAGCAAATATTGAGAGGTAAAGAATAAAGCGTTTTGACGTTTTCCACCGACGATTTATTGGGGAGTGGCTTGGGACAATTCTAAATGGCCTCCTCTTGAGGTTGTCGATATCTTCATTATTAACGCATACATTTTGCTTTCATTTCTCATTGTTGTGCTACCGGCGTAATTAGAGCACTAATTGAGGTTTGTATTTAGCCCAATTTCATTCTATCTTTTCTTTTGCCACTTTGAAGAACGAGAAGGTCCTTTCAAAGTGATTTTCATATAGCTTTATTTGAATTCTAGCCCTGGACTGCCGCCAGCGCCATTCGGTGGCGTTTGGATGACAGTCCAGGGTCCATAGACGACATTGGAAGTAGTTTTTTCATCCGTTTTTTTTCTGTTGACCTTTCATGTTGAGTTACAAAGACTATTCAAATGAATTTCTGTAGAGAAAACATGTAATACCATCTCTGAAAAATAAACATAAAATTTTTCACACATATCTATTTCCAAAATGGTAACAAATGTAATACCATCTCTGAAAAATAAACNATATCTATTTCCAAAATGGTAACAAATGTAATACCATCTCTGAAAAATAAACATAAAATTTTTCACACATATCTATTTCCAAAATGGTAACAAATTGAGTGATGAGCACCAAGGCTCTGAATCAGTGCTTATAGGTCCGTCCTTTAGGGGCTAGAGGATAAGCCTCAATATTGTTTTTTGTACTAAGAGTTTGAAAGGGTTAGACCTCCACACTCTAATTTGCTTGAAGATTCTTGAAACTGACTTATTGTGGCATTTGAAGCAATTTTGGTATTCATAAGCTTCACGCGGCGAAGCTTGACTTTGCCAAAAGTTATTAGACCAAATTTTGACCCAGTACTCGTATTACAAAGTTTGGATTTTTAATTGTTAATGTTCGGTTTAAACACTCTCATGTGTACCTAGTTTAGCAATTAATTGGTGACTTTTATTTAAATTTTGAGGAATTACTCTTTAATGTTCAATTAAACACTCTCATGTGTACCTCTTTTAAAGATTAAACTTTCAAAATACTATTATATGTCCATTGACACCGTGTCTACATGGAGTTGCTCCCGCACGACGAAGCTTTATCTTTTAAGGTTAAAAGTTTGTCTTTGGAACCCGTTAATGCCTAGAATCGCTTCCGCACGGCAAAGCTGTGACTCTAAGTACTTTAAATTTAGGAACTTGAAAACCCAACATCCATGGTTTTGGATATTTAAAGAATAAAGAGGTATTTAGTTGGACCCTTTTATGTTAAACAAGCCATTGTGAGAGTTTTTTAGTTCCCAACTTATTTTGTGTTTTCATGTTTTGTGTTTGAAAGAAAAGTCTTAAAAATACCACAAAAGTTGAATAGCTTACCACTAGTTAGCTATCTCTGTTATTTCAATTGTTTATGTCCACTATTTAGTTCTTTCAAAAGAACAAAGTTCAACCAGCAATTGGCGGCCAATTAGCAGAACGAACGAACAAGCGAGCATAATGAACAAAGAGCTAGTAGAACAAACGAAAGGGCCAGCAGTAACGAATGGAAGAGCTAGGATGGACGGATAGGAGAGCCAATCACACCTCGCCATGTGGACTGCGCACAGTGTGATATAGGTATATGATTCAGGTGTACATACAATAGAAACCGTCTATGATTCTACGATATATATGTTACAAATACCCATAATTATTATAGGTGTTCATGATACATACACCTTCTATAATATGTGATATCTATATTGTAGGCTCATTGTTCACAAGCTCGCATTCTTGGGCTCACATACTAACACTGATGGAGACTGTGATGGGAGCAATGAACGGGAAGTAACGGCATCTAGTTACGACCTAGCAGAATTTTTTTGAAGATTTCCGAATGGCTTAGAAATGTTCAGGATGGGGTACCGAAGAAAAAAAAGGTATATTCGGAAATGGGCCGAGTAGGAAAAAAAATCCTTGGCAATTTGGACGTCCGTCCTAGGGATATGTAGGAAAATGATCGATATAAAATCCTTTTTCCCGGCGGGCAACAGACCGGTCATATGCTTTTTAGGAAATTTTTATAATGCATAGTAATAATAGTATACGTCTATACGTGTAATGGACTAATGGTGTAAGACTATAAGAGTGTAAGACTATAAGGAAATTTTCTATACTACCCTTCGTGACAGGGCATCGGCAATGAATATGACATTATGACTCAAGACTCAAGAGCCATTGATGGACAGGTGGGAAACTGGGAATTGGAACATGGGAACTGGGAACTTGGGAAGTGGAAAGTGGAAACTCCCGGACTATGCCCGTCACCCAATGACCCACTGAGCCACTGAGCCACCCCGCCCACCCGTCACGGCCGTCATTGTAATTTTTGAACTTCAGGAAGTTCAGTTTCCCTCTCAGGCTCTCACTCTCAGCAGTCTGAACTGAAAACTCTCCCTTGGAAACCAAAAAAAAATTGGGAGTGGAATGAAAACTCTCCCACAAAAAAAAAAAAAAACGGTTTTAGTTTCCACATTTTGGAAAATGGCCAAGTCCCAAACTTCATATATGGAAATTTGCCGAATGGAATTTCAAAATTTAGGATTCATCCAAAAAAAAAAAAAATTAGGCTACATCCGAGTCAATTTGAAAAAAGCTGAGCCAGCTTCCACTTTCAAGGAAATAGTCTGTTTTGTAAAATAATACTTCCCAGACTGTGGATGGGAGGTTGGATGAAAGGAGTTGCAATACTATTGGGGATCCGCCCGCTGGTGGTTTGAGGTGAGATTGGTGATACTAGAGGGTTTAGGGTTCAACTACTTCCGGTTTCTTGTCACCTCATTGTCGTCACTTGTGCCTTGGTTTGCTTGTGGAATCGTAACCGCGTTGGCACAGCTGGTTCCTGATGCTCTTGCAAATGTGTGTCATGGTATGTTGTCTTTTGTGAAAATTGGTCAAGAAGTAGGGAATCATAGACAGTAGCTGTTACTCTTGCTCTGGCGTTTGTTTGTTTGGAAGGTGCTTTTTGCAGTTACAGGGGTCCTGTGTGATCTTGTTTTGYGTCGTAGATTAAGCATCTGTGCTAAAATGATCGGCGTGATTATGAAATGACCAATTATGTTCATGGCTCATAACTTGATACCGCGATTCGTTCAGTCCTAGATAGTCAGGGCTCTGCTGTGGTGAGTGATTGATACCGCTACATGCACATGCATTGACAGGTGAACGTTGTGTTTGCAGAGGGAGAGCCAAGTCCAAAGAAACCAAAGAGGTTGCTAATTAAATTAAGCTCTAGACTCCAAAGGGTGAGGAGATTGTTGCAGAACCTATCTCACAAATGCATGATTTATTATGGGAACCCAGCAACGTAGTAGAGTTGCTACATGATAGCGTTCTGTAGATGCACCGTCTCCTACAAAGACTGCAGAAATTAAACATTCACTACGGCTGCGTCCCTCTTCGATTGTATAATGAGATCAAGCATGTGCAAGGAACAGTTCTTTTGGGTTCCAGAGCATTCCTGTACCGAAGACTTTAGAACCGAAGTTGGCAAATGAGATGGTAGGTTTTCTTCAGTCCCTGCACAAATCAATCACTGGTTGCAACTACATCATCCAACTCCAAGCTAAGATTTTACAGCTCAAGGCTTCAAACAAAGCTTACCCTATACCCTGTTGGTCACCCAAAGTGCACGGCCTTGTGATTTGAAACAACTGCAAAATGCCACGCACGACGTGTTACATGGCCTTGTGGAATTGCACAAGATTGGCTTCACTCACAGGGATGTACGTTGGGAAAATTGTGTGCAAAAAGTTGTGCAGGGTGAAAAGAAATGGATTAAGGTAGGCAAACCCAATACCAACCATCGACCCAATACCACCCAAATGTAGGGCTGTCATTGATCCTAGAGAGAGAATCTATGATAATAATAGATGCCGTAACTTCATTTATTGTGAAGTTAAGGCATGTACTTCCTTCATAGACTCTCATTCTAGGATCAACAAGCGTCCTACATTTGGGTGGTATTAGGTCAACGGTTGGTGTTAGGTTCGCCTACCTTATCATAGATTTGGAATGCGCTGGACGAGATGGCGAGATTTGGGAAGGGGACGGACTGGTGACTTGGGATGAGAGAACTTTAAGGTGCCCATGCTCTAAAAGTGATCATGATACTAAGGTACATTTTGCTTTCTTCAATGCGCCAGCAGTGTACATTTCAAGAGGTGGTTGCTTTTAGTGACTATTGCATTACAACTTCAAAGATTTGTAACTAATTCCTTGAAGGTCCAAAAAATATGAAACGACTTGGGTTAGATGCCAATTTCTTTTTTCTTCCTATAAAAATTTACTGAAAATTGTTTCAAGGAGTGTAGCTTCCCTAAAAACACAATCTGCTCTTAAATGGTCACTTTAACCCCTCAACGCCCCAGTGAAAACAGGCAAGTCCCTACGTCATGAGAGGTACCGCAACATATCACCAATTTACGTGAAGCTCCGATGGTTGTAAAAAATTTCACCGTTCAAGATTGCAGTCAACTCACTAGTGTACCGATTTTGCTGAAAATCAAGTGATTTCACTGTCCCGATGTCAATTGTATAATGATCTACTGAGGCTAACTGGCAAAAAAAAAAAATGATTTCAGTGATTTGTGCACTTTCGAATGCCCTCATGAGTGATGTTGTGCGATTGAAAGTGCAAAAATTTGTGAGGTGATGCATGAGCATGTCTAAGTTATCGTTCTAAAATTACAGAGTCATCGGAAATACAGTGCGACAATGGCATGATTCGGAATGGGTATGTGTCTACAGTCTCCGAGGCAATGGTGACCGGCTGAGGGCATCGCAACCGGATAAGGACTATCGGACTGGTTTGACTGCAAATACAAGGATAGTCACTGTGAACACTGAAAATGAGAAAAAAATGCAGCCAATGCATGCAAATTCAAACTAAAATTATTGGTAGTCCAAATGCAAGAAAAACAATTGCTTCTTCTACCAGCCGATCCTACTTGCCTAAAGTACGTGGCGTGATGCGGCAACAGTGTTCTACCAGTTGGTATTGACAACAGCTAGCTAGTGTTGTGTATGTATATCCTAGTTCGCTCCAAAGCTAAACTGAAAGGCGAACTGCTCCAGAAACATCCGAGCTACTGAAAATTTAAAATGAACTCTATCTTCGTATTGACAACCAACCCCATGCATGTAGCTTGTGCAGTTCAGTCATTCAAACTCTCCAGTGTCGTAACTTGCTCCCCCTAAACTTGAATCGCTGGATGATTATGACCACCACGGCTCAGCGTTCGCAAAACGTCTACGGAGCTGCAAGTTTGCGCAAGCTTGTCGATTGAGCTCATCCGGTTGTACCCCTCCCCGGGCCACCACCACACAGCAAGGCAATTCGAGCAGATCGTCGACGGGGCTTTGAGGCTGATCGACTGGCATTGCCTGGAGACCGATTCACATCCCCCGTGACCAACCAAGCTACACATCCACTCCCACTGGAATTAGAATCCACCTAAACGCATTGTCCACTTCTTGGATTTGTGCACAATTGAAAAACAAGGCTCATCGCACATAAAGATATCTCCACAAGTATGACAGATGTGTCGCTGCTTGACTTTACAGACAACGCACTGGCGAGGCCAACGTCCCTGGTATCGCACGCTGCTATGAAGCATATCAGGGTTGCGACTGTGTTTTGATGAAGTCCTCGGAAGAGGACAATGTCGCTCAATGAGCGACAGTGCAATTGCATAGTGGAATGCCTTTTGCCCAATGGGGCGCTTCTGCTTGGCATTCATGTGTGCACAATAGAGTATCCATGAATTCTGTAGGGAGGAATCAAGTACAAAAAACCACAATTTGTGCCACCATTTTCTGGACCAAAATTGCATTGTATAGTCCCTCCTCATTTGGTCAATGAGATCAACCCCCCTCATATATTTTTGATATTCTTCCTGTTGTGGCGTGGTTGCCACAGGTTCACGACTGCCATTGATCCACCTATGTGAAAATACTCCTTTTCTTATAGGATCTTGAGAGGTACTAAGGAATGTGACAGGTTTGGCATTATACCAAGTGGTGGCAGCCATGCGCTGGCTCACATGCATTTGCCAAAACAGAGTGCCACGTTCATACTCTCCTTGTTTGAATCCCAGCAACAAAGAAGGCATACCAATTCTACCGCCATTCACTGTCCTTGTTGCCCATATTCCTCTTTCTAAAAGCTGGTCAAATAACTCGGGGGAGGTGAAAAAATTATCTACAACAACACAGTGGCCTTTATGGGACATGCCACTAACCAGCTGATTCACTACACGGGCTCCTTGACCATGCTCTGTTACACCATTGCTACCAAGGTACACTTGCAAATTGTAAATGTATCGGCTAGGATTTGATACTAGGCACCACACTTTCAGACCATAGCAAGTTGGCTTTGCTTTGATGTACTAGCAAATTGGGCTGAAATGTCCTTGGTACGCTATCATTATTTCATCAACCGTCACAAATTTTTCAGGGTTCCACAACTCCCGTGACCTCATGACAAAACTATCAATGACCCATCTAACTTTCCCAATTTTATCATATTCTCTGCTGGCCTTATCAATTTCAAGGGTTCTATTGTCTACACAATGCAAACAACGCAATATGCACTCAAAGCGATCACGAGTCATGACACAAGAAATGACATTGCAATGCCAAAACTTATCTTTCTTCTAGTAGTCACGAATGGTGGGGGTGACTTTCAGCCCCATCAAAATGACAATTCCTAGTCATGCTCGAAATTCACTAGCCGTGACGTCTGTCCACTTGGGACCTCCGTTTAGGTATTGAGAATCATACTCTGAGACTTCTTGATGAGCATACCTATTGGTCTCACGCACCATGGAATCTATGGTGCTTTGATTCCAGAACAAGTCAAAAAAATAACGGGCATTCTGCTGCCTTCGACGCCCTCGCTCTGTAGGTCCTGGCTTGGGTCCACTGAAGCTACTGCGATCTCCTAGCAGTACTGAAGAATGCTGACCCCAACATTCTTCAGCATATAGTTCTCTGAAACCGACCACTACTCCAGGATTCCCTTCTTCACTCTCAATAAAATCCAAATACCTATTATTTTCCAAACCATCAGCAGTTGACAATCTAAGTGACCTATCATCAAAGAGCTCCCAATCTGAGTTTTCATCGGCTGAGAGGTTACCTGCAAAGTCGCGGTATTCCGCCATCCAATCGAGATCTACCGAATCATCCGTCCACCCATCGAGATGGCTCAAAGGTGATGTCTCGCTGACTGGTTGGAGAGGATCACCCTACGGTGGCCCCATCGCTCTTGTCTGCTGCCCGTTTTGCATCAAGTCAAGCAGCACATGATGTCCCTCGCCAACTGGAGAAATTGAATATTTAGAAAATTGAGGCTGTCCACATACAGGAGCGAAGCTGCCGTCATGAGGCTCCGAGCGGCCCCGCCCTGGTGGAGTCGACGGTCCTGGTCTCGTATATAGTGGGGGGCGACCTTCCCTCCAATCCATAGCCTGACAATCATTCACAAAAACTTTTTTCCAACCAATGCTGCCCCCGAACTCAAAGCCATACCACTGCACGTCATCTTCCCACCAACTTTGCTCAACCTCACCCAAAAACGTGGAGAGACCACCCCATTGGCTTGGGTCGAATCCAAGGATTTGTAGAAGGACCCAGACATTACTTGGGAAAGCACAACCTTCGGGCCCATTTGGCCTTCCAGCCACGCAAGGGGTAAGTCGATTGGATGTTTCCTCTCCAAATTCATCCCTTGGAAATTGCTCCGTGGTAGTACGCGCAGGGACGTCAATGTCAGCCAAGTTGACCACGTCTTCGAGCCAATCCTGCGCTGTTGAAGGCCCCGGAGAGGTTGCACTGCACTCGACGCCCAAGTCGACCTCCACGTCGCATAGTCACAAGTGGCTCCAAATTTGGTGCCAGAGATGGTTGACCTTGCCGCCCTCCTGGACCAGAAGGAGACACGATCAATGCTGGTGATGTTGGCCCTGGCCCCATGCGGGGACGTCGTGCCGTCTGTTGTACTGAACCCATCGGAGATGCCTCCTGCTGTGGTTCAGATCCTTGTCTCGAAGAGTGGGCACGAGTCCGGGTGGGGGCCCTCTTTTGCAATTTCGGAGGTGTGCGATCGTCAGCCGAAATTGCGGGCGGCACCCAATTCGGTGGAATCTCGCAACAACTTTGGCAACGTCCGCGGCCCCTCCCTCCGCGAGCTGCACCCCTCCTCGCGCGAGTTCCTCCATCAGCCGGTGGAGGTTGCGTCAATCTGTTCAAGCTCTCCCAGGGCAGATCTCGTACTACCGCGCTGCAAGTTCTAGTAGGGGTGACGGCGGCGATTGAATCTTCTAGGTCTGACCCCGGAGGTTGGGAGACTACGGCCGGTGGAGCCTCCGTTTCCTGCGAACTGGCGAGCCTCGCAGCTTGCAACCCTCTGACAATTCTCCCTCTCACCGTAGGAGGACGCTACCTCAAGTGATTTGCTGCTTGAAGACGCGCAGCTCCTTTCATTTGGCTCATCGTGAACTACCGGCCATTGCTTGTCACGAATAAATTGCTCCACCACGGCCGGAATCCTGTGCACTTGACCCTCAGTAACCCGTTCAGTCCACCCCAACAATCGTGCGATTTGCCTTCTAAAAAGGTACCTCCAATTCTTGGTCCCGGGGTTCCTTGGCCAATAATGTTTCTCACTTGGCGAAGGCAAAGCCAAGAGAAAGGACTCGTCCAAACAGTTCACTACTCTGTGAGCAACCTCAACTCCCACTTCCTTTTCTAATGCCCAAGTGTAGAGAGTATCCTGGATCAATCGAACTTCCTCAATGCTTGCCCACCTTTTATTGAGAGCAGTCGTCATTGCTTTGAAATCGCAAGTGTGTACTCTAGAATGGCAACTGCTCCCCCCAATCCAATAGCAAAACAAAGTGGTGTGCGCACTACTTGCACTTTCACTCAGTGGCAAGACCTTTACTGTGCTTGCAAATGCAACTAACACCACTCGTCCATGATTGCTTGTGGAAACGAATGCAACATAATCTCTCATTGGTGCAAACTCAATCGGCCGTGCACTCCCAAACCGCCTTGCAGCCGCCATCTCTCTCTCCCCACTCTTCCCACAATCAACCCTCTACTAGAAAACATGAGTGCTCAAACGGGACGATCACGGTGGCGTACAACACTTCACGCTCTCCACATTGGATTCCTCGGAGGAAGCAAGTGCAACGGTTGCTTGACCGGTTGTAGCCAGTCACAATCTGGACTTCTTGTCCAACTGCCATGTCCCAGGATACACTGGGCGGCAAATTTGGCCGTCTTGCAAATTTTGAATTACACATACCTTGTCAGTAACCACGCCGTCCGATTCTGCAGGGACAGGCTCAAAACTTCGTCTTCGCAAGTTTTGCGATTCAGCAACATCTGCCACCGCTACTGTTCATTTTTGAAAAGTGAAAGGCGATATTTTTGCTCCCAAGGCGTTGAGGGGTTAAGAGCAGTCTACCGTACACGAAAAAATTGGACATGTATCTGCTCGGAAAGCTTATAGTGAAGTGGCTGGATGAGTCACTTGAAGACTCTGACAAAGGAAACGGATGAGGGTGCTAAGAGAATAGATGAAGAAGCGTGGAGGAGCAAGCAGCAAAGACGCTGGAGGGTATTTGCATAAAAAACTGTGCACGTGGTGCCATTTTTAATACTGTCTAAACGAAGAAGACTCTAGCTGCGGCGTTCATCTGCGTTTCAATAAACTGAAGGTTAGACTTTGTGCATTGTGTAACAGTGAGAGAGAATATCCATGCGTAACATATACTTCACTCCATTGGAGAAATTTTCCCCTTCAGCTTCAGTTTGATGCAAGTTGCTGGGACTTTAAGGAGATCACCCCAGTGTTTGGGAAACTTTCTGAGTTTTACCGGCTAATTTCCTTCACTTCCCAAATTAAACAGGTTTTTCAAGCATGGTTTCCGGTTACTTTCTCTATTTATTACTAAGAATAGAAGTTTTGTAAATTTTTTCACCGATTATTATTTGCCGATGTTCTCAAATTTGAACCGGTTTTTCCCCAATTCAACCGGCTAACTTTGAACTAACCGCCGGTTTTTTCCAATCATTGGATCACCCATTTCCGATGAGGTTCCATTAGGCTGCTCAATTGTCGATTAGGTGAAGTGTAGGTGATAACTTGCTTACAAAAATGTGCGGTAGGTGTACAATGAAACATACAATGATCACAATGTGTACATTGAAAGCCTTACATTGCTTTTGTAACCATCCATGGTTGGAAATAGGTTTGCTTAAGTGGTCAGATCATCTTGATACAAAGTGACTAAGATTGCGTGCACGAAATGCTAGTGATGTCAAAGTCATCAAGTTTTGAAATAATTATCAAATCTTCCTCAATCACTTTGTGCAAATCGATAGAAGAGGCATGCATCTTTGGAAATAATTAGCTTTATTGCATGTTTTGTTCTAACATGGAGTATTATGATTTTAATAATAGACGACAACTCAATCAGCATCTATTAATGTCACAGCTCTATTAAGATCTCCACCAGGGGTGTTTCTTTTGGCTTTTTGGTGCCATATTGCACGAAATTGGCTAAAAATTACAAACAAGAAACTTTGAACTAAGAAAAAATCTTAGATGGAATTGCCAAATTGTGGAAGAAAACATAATTATGGACATGTGGTATGTGCAAGTGTAATATTTTATATCCAATATGTGGGTGAAATTTGAAATGTGGAGCACCAATAAAACATTTTATATTGACACTTTGACGCTTGACAGCCGTGCAAAGATGCTAATGTAAGGGAATTATAGGTGACCTCCTACTGTTGCTGATTATATGAACTCATCTCATATGTTAGCTTTAATGCTTTAGAGCATTTGCAATGCACTCTCGGCGAACAATTCCTAGATTGGCAAACGGAGTGCCATTCCATGAGGCTCACATTGTGCCAAGATTTTTTGAGAACAAATTGATCCAATTTTGCACCCAGGGAGGTGCTACTCGTTGTGTGTGTTTTTATCTTTTCACCACTTTGTTTTTCAAACATATGTTAACTAATTGCTTTTTATTCAATGAACTAGATATACATTTCATTGAGCTTTATAAAAATAATTGAAATTCATCCATTTAGTCTTTAATCAAAGTTGATAGACCATGAATAACTGCATAAGTCACTTCTTGGTTTTGTCAATCTTGTATGATTATTAGGGTAGATATGCCAAGGTGATAACTCCTAATTGCTCACCTACTATGCCTCCTACCACCATTGCTACCACTCCTATTATTCTAAAGTAAACTCTCTTCATCTCCAAAGTAATTTTGATAACTCTAAACCTTGATTGGATTGTACCTACTATACATATAATTAGACCTTATTTACTACAATATGATTAGATCTTACCAATAATTTTCAATAAAAATTCAAAATTCATAACTCCTCAAAGAAATTGATGATAGGTTGAGTATTTAGACTTTTATAATATTTTTCTCAGTTCAAATGATTAAAGGTTAATTATGTTTTTTTCTTAAAATTTGTTTACTAATTTATTCAAGTTTTCTTTGAATGGTCCTTTTTCTAAATTGAAACAAATTTTTTTTTGAGGTCATACATACCTATAGCCCTTAAAGGCTTGCCGTGGAGGACATTTGTAAAGAAGCGTTCTAAAAATCTATACCAAACAAGTGTAAGAGAATTGAGACACACATGGATCTATAAACATTTAGATGAATAAAAAAAGCAAGCTAGACATGTTTGCATTCATCCCTTGCTTGAAATTTGAATGTAATGTCCTTAAGGGTTAAAAGTTAGAAGACAATGTTTAATGCTTTAAAAAGATAATGGTATAATCTAGTATAAGATTGAGTGATTGGACACCCAATTTGATTTACATACAATTTGAAAAGATATTGGATGAGGATATTGTGACTTTTGTTAGGTCTTGAAAAAATAGATGTTTGGAAAGAAAGATAAAATTGGTCTTGAAGTGTTCCCTATTTTGAGTTCAAAAGAATAACTTCCAAAATTCACTTATGAAATCTATTATTTTATGCAATCGCAATCAACACGAAATTTTACTTTCAAAAATTCAAAATCAATCTTGATGAATCATTGATTGAAAAATATTGGTGAAGGATTTTCATAGACAAAATTATATTTGTAAAAACAGATACTATTGACTGAGATCTTAAAATCAATTTCTACCATAGACTTATTTCACACACACACACCCAAAAAAAAATTGCTAACATTGATAATACCTACATATTTGTACGTCCCAATTTTAATATATCATTTGCAATATTTTTAATCAAATAATATGTAGGATAATGAAAAGTAGATGAAAATAATTCACCCAAGTTGATTTGTTTTTTTGTAAAAGTGAAATTTGGTATGTTTGAATAAAGAAACAATTGAGTTGGTCAATTTTGAAAGGCATATTTCAAAGATCAAAATTCTAAGGAGATTACAAGACAAAGATTATTTGAGCAATCATTTCCTTCAAAAGTGATGTAAACTTCATATTTGCTTTTGAAATTTTTCATGAGTAAATCTAACATCATATACTTATGAATGGTCAAGATCCACAAGTTTGTTGACCTTGTTTTGCAAAAATGCAAAAGAGTTTTATTTTTTCTCACTCCAAATGTTATAAGCTTTCAATCCACATAGTCAAATGGGCTAAAATTTGTTCCACACATTGCCTTACTTGTTTAATATACTTTTGTAAAATTCAAATTCCAAAAAAAAGTCTTGGTTTTTTTATTTTTGATGCATTGAAAATTGGTGGTTTGAGACTTTTCCTCTTTCAAAACAGCCTCCAGCCTTAAGGGGTTCAACACAAGTAACAACTAATCTACATGGTAAAAGTTTCTAAAATTCCTTCCCTACATTCTTACAATATACTAGTGTAGGGCAAGATCTTATGGTTAGATATGACAAAAAAAAAAAAAAAATCTATAAAGTTTTTTTTGTTCTTTGCAATAATCTGAGAGTTTTTTATGAAAAAATGCCTTGAAACTGTAGGGGGATAAATTGAGTGGAAATTTTCTCAAATCAATATCATTTTTTCCAAAAGGAAACTTAATTATAAAATTCCCACCCTTCTCAATGGAAGACATAGCTTGAATGCTACAAAATCTCGGGAATGGTTTACTATGGCACGTCTTTTGGAACAATTGGAAGAATTTAAACACTTCCAGAAAAGTAAATAAAATTTCATCCCCGTTTCTTCACATTTCATCCGTATCCATGGGTAATAAAAAAAATAGCACCATCCCTCATGTACAAATTACTCTCTGCACCAGTCCCTTTTATTTTGGCACCATGGTGACAAATTGCACCATCACAAAATAAATGTTTACTTTTCGCCAGACAAAAGTAATCTTATTTCACCAACAATATTTCCTTTCTTTTAAAAATATGGTTGAAATTTCCAATTTTGGATTAAAAAAAAGTTCATAAATATGATTGAAAAGTGATTTTTGGTCCACAAGATGGATGAATGTAGAAACCCAATGAATGCTTCACCAAATCTTAATCCCTCATCACCGACGAAGAATCCCAAAAGCAAGCCACAAACTACCATTTGCTCAAGTTGGCCCCACCAACTAAAATAATAAGATCCAAGAGACGTGGCCATTGAGATTGCAAGAGGGTTAGGGAAGGCAGCTTTCATGAAAAATTGTGGAAGTTTTCACTGTACGGCTTCAGAGATTATAATGGTCAAAAGTCTCTTCTTCGAAGGCCAAATTTGGGACACAGAGGCGCTCAGGGATTAGGTGATCGCCATCCTTGCACTTTCTCAAAAACTAAAAACTAAAAACCAAAAGGGCTGCTCTGCTCAGCACTGCCCCCCAAAAATGAAATACAACCCCTTTCCAAAACATTCTTCCGGTGACCGACTRTCCACAGCAACTTCCAGAAGTCAGCTAAGCTACTAAGCGCAGGAATGGGACTGAGGGACTATAATTGGCTGCCCACAGTACAGTACTGCACAGTACAAGTGAGCGCCATTCACAAGGAAAGAATGAAGAAAGTCAGGAGCCACAGGGCACAGGGCATGGGCTTCTTCTTCTTGGAGGAAAGGACCATCACTCATGAAACAAGCACAGCGACAGCGACATCGATCAGTTACGTGAGCCTGCGGCTATTAAATTAAATGAGAGCTAGAAAACTTACCTGAGTGTAGCTTAGTGCATTATTTGTTGAAGCGCGCATTCCAACTCAGTCAGGGATGGCGAACTGAACTTCTCCCGAACTTGCAGTTGAACGAAATAGCCTACTTTAATTTGTGCCCCCAAAAAACAAAAAACAAAAACAAAAACAAAAAAACTCGTGGATGACAATTTAAGGTATTCAATTCGGTCATCCTGTAGTGTCAAAAAAGCACATTGTAATAACATCTTACAGCTTAGAAAATTAGAAGCACGAACTAACAGTTTCCGTTTGCCTCGAGCAAGCCGGGAGCCAGAGATTCTAACCCACTTCTGCATTTCATACTTGAATAAAGTGATGAACAATACTACGGTGTAATATCAGGTCAAGTTGAACAATACTGTAAAGTCTTCTCCATCCACCATACGGCAAGGGAAAGGTTCATTTAGTACCATTTACAGGTGTTCAAACTTTGAATCTTTGCCAGCAACAATCATCTAAAATCATCCAAAATTTTGCATATTTATTCTGTATCAAACTGAATATCAATCGCGAAAAACTAAAATGTCAATAGATTAAGTGTTTTACAGATTTAAATCAAGATTCACCTGTATGGTTAGTGGAGCCCCTACGAACTTTACGACTCAATGCTTGAAAAGGAACAATCATTCTAAACAAGACTCGGTAGTACAGTACCGTACAGCAAACCAGTGACCGACTGAATTAGAGGTTACTTAATTAGGAGTTAGTAAGTATAGAAGGTTGATACAAATCAGGACATCTGCATTAATTGGCAATGTCCAGCCCAAGACAGCATCCTCAACTCTGGATGCAACTACCTAAACTAAGGAAAGTGCATACCAGTGTTGATGATTTCTTATAACCTCCAAATCCCTCCCTGCTGAGAACCATACATCCAGCTTGAGCATTCTCGTGCTAGCTACAAATTGGATGATCCTTCGAGAGCGGGGCCAGCAGTAAAGGAAACGGATTTCGGAGGTGGAAAAGAAATACAACAGATGAACAAGGAATTTCAGACTCTAGATTTATATACCCAAGGCTCTTGTAACGGCAATTGGACTCTGCACCAAACGCGTCTTATCAGACCAAGTCAGAAACCCGAACACGGTTTCCGACTCACCAGAAATCAAATTTGCCGCAGAAGTGGCCACACGCACAGTAAACTTCTGCTTCTCRTTCACAGCATTAAACCTCAACACCGCCGGCTGCACTGTGATCGTCACACCATGTGGCGCCACAACATTAGCCGTATAAACCGACTTSGCAGGTCCCACATTCGTCACCGTCCTCGTCACCGTYGTCGCCAGCACCTTAGTAGCAACACTCTGATCAAAGATAACCGASACTGTGGGATAGTTCAAATCCTGCGGCTTCAGAGTCTCAGCAGGGCAAGTGCTCATATCATGGCTAACAAGYTGAATAATCTTGTCGGTGTAATTCAACCCRCACAGGAAGTTCACATAGTCTTGAGCATTGAGGTCATAAACCAGCCCCGGATCCAGAGCACGGTCAGGCCGCACATGTCCAGCCCCGAAATCAAACGGCGAGGAGATGTTGTTAGTCGCTTCATCCAACATGACATTCTCAGTGTTGTCAAAGATGGAAGCCGTTGTCATCAACGCAGACTTGATTGCTGCGGGGCTCCATGTTGGATGAGCATCTTTGACTAAAGCTCCCAATCCGCTCACGTGAGGGCATGACATGGAAGTCCCAGAAATGATGTTGAACCTTACTCTCCTGTTGTCAAGAGGTAAACCTGTTGGTCCTATGTCGCCAGTCCAAGCTGCAAGAATGTTCACCCCAGGCCCTAATATATCTGGTTTMAGAATCTCAGGTGTTTCGGAGTTTGGTCCTCGTGATGAAAAGGAAGCCACCACTGGAGTGGCACGCGTGTTGAACTGCGTGCCTTGGAATGTGACTAAAGCTGTGGCGGATTTGGAATAGCGGATGTGGGCTTTGATAAGCTCTCCTTCTTTAGCACCTACGGCAGTGGCGGGGAGGACGTGACTGTCGGCGATCAGACCTTCACCGTCGGTGGCGGTGTTGGCGAGGATCATGCCCACACCTCCTGCAGCTTGGACCACGCCGCCTTTGGCYACGCGGGGGTTGTTGCCGCGGTCACAGAGGACGATCTTGCCCTTCACGAGCGCRGGGTCAAGGGAGCCAGGGAGACACAAGCTGGAGCTGTACGTGTCCGTCGCGTTTCCTTTCAATCCTGCAAAGTTTTGCCCAAACTTTAGAAAAATGGCTAGAAAATAACATTCTCAAGTGGCTGATTCTATGAAGAGAAATGTACCTRAGTCAAACATGTATTCTCAACTGTTGAATGCAATCACTGTTGTAACACTTAACAGGTCTTCTTGAATGAGAAGGAAAGGGGTCCTTCAACAGTATCACTGTAACAAGAACATTTTCTTGTTACAGTGGTCCACAATACACGGGCAAGCTTGCATTGTTTATGTTCTACAGTGAAAGGAGCCTTGATTCATGGAAAGCAAAGGGTCCTCCGCCTTATGCACAATCCTAAGAGCTTATTACATTTCAATTCGATTGTTCAGTGTACTTGAGGCTAAAGAGATTTGTAAGATATGCTCCGTTTCGAAATGTCAAGCATGTCTACAGTTTTACCTTTCTAAAACTTCCTACCCTTAAAGAAGAAGATTGTACTACTGGGGGCCATTAGCCAAAAGTGTAGTATTTGCTACCCMMAAAAAATAATGTAATAATGMATAACAAATGCCGTACGTACGTTGCTTGGATGTCATTGAAAAATCTACAAAATGGAATGTCTGTCGAAAGTTGAAAAGAGTAGTAATTTGCTAACATGACGACTRCACATTACCTGCGTCCTCGGCGTAGATGAGAGGATACGCGACTTTGCCCAGGCCCTTGCCGCTGTAGAGCGACACGCCCTTAATGGCAACGCCGTTATCCAGCACGACATTCGCTGGGAAGTCTCGGTCCAAAGTCGAYGCGCCCACAGTGGTGATCCAAGGAGCAACATTCGCCACGGTGATCGGTCCTGGCCCTGAGTTTCCAGCTGAGCACGCAACGAAGATGCCCTTCTTCATGGCTCCGAAGGCACCGATGGCAATGCTGTCGAGGTAGTAAGGGACGACTCCCCCACCGACCGATAAGGAAATGACGTCCACGCCATCTGCCACCGCTTGGTCGAACGCCGCCAGGATGTCGGAGTCGAAGCACCCTTGTGTCCAGCACACCTAATCTCACATAAAGTTTTTGCACGTTACTCTTCCAACGGCCGCAATGAAAAAGAAAAAGTATAATTTGAGGACGTAGAAACAGCARTACATTCAAAYCTCTTTAATTTTAACCCTTTCACTATGAATGTGCTACAAGTGTGCTACTCATGGAATGGAAAACGTGCWGGATATYCTAGAATGTCRTTTWCGAGATCATATAGAGRGGTTTGAGGTTAATTWGAAAACTGGTAAGATAAAWCTGGTATTTATTAAATGAATRYTACACCGACKCGATAAGTCCGTTYGGAGGTATTTGTGAAAAATCACCTTGTARGCCGCAATGCGTGCCCGGGGTGCCATTCCTCGCGCTGTACCTTCAGCATAGCCCAGCAAGCTCGCCTTGTACACGTAATGCCCCGCGGCTGTGGACGCGGTGTGCGTGCCGTGGCCGTCTGTGTCACGCGGGGAGCGCGGCTCCAGCGTCTCGTTTATGGGGCCCGTCATGGCCTCGTAGCCTTTTGAGAACGACCTGCATGCGGAACACACTTTTTACATGTAAATTTTCGATCCCGAGCAATGGAATTGCAGTCCATTACCAAATTCACGATTACAATTGTCACAAGTGATGTTTGAGATCCGGGCAGCTTAGATGTAGCTTTTTAGACTACATTCGTGAAGTGTAATGGCTCCATTGTAATTGCACCTTTTGGTGTATTCGTTACAAAGGAGCCATTACACTGCACGAATGTAATCTATAAAGCTACATCTAAGCTGCCCGAATCTCCAACATCACTCGTGGCATTTTCAAATACAGTGTCACGCAATTTCTTTGATCTCAGGCAACGGATAGATCCCAACCTGGCGCCGATGAGCTTGCGGTTACACACGCTGACATTAAASCCGGAATCAATCTCACACGCCCCTTTCCACCTCCTGGGCACAGATCCGACATTRTGGTCCACGAAACTGAAGCTTTCCGGCCAAATACCAGTGTCCAGCACCGCAATAATCACATCCTCCCCAAATTTGCTCGTGGGCCACAAGCCTCTGGAAACGTTCAATCCCAGAAAATCCGGCGTATGCGTAGTATGAAGCTCCTTCTTCCCATCAGGAATGAGCCCATTCACCCCCGGCATGGACTCCATGACACGCACTTGCTCCTCCGTCAACGTCGCCGAGAATCCATGGAAGACGTTCGAGTACAAGTGAAGCGGCGCGGATTGGGAAGCTTCAATTTCCGTTTGCGCATACGAAAGCCCCCCAAGCGCTTGCATCTTCGCAGTTTGCAGCACGGAAGAGAACCATCCATGGCTGGTTGTGAAGACGGCAGGCTGGGCGTCTTTAGCCATGGAGACGATGAAGCTCTTTGGTCTTGTTGAAATCGTCAAGCTCTCAGCTAACAGAGCCCAAGATGCGATCACCAGCACCACCACGAAGTAACGATGGCAAATCATTTTATTCCTCTGTTTTTCTAACGGCTAAATTGTGTCCCTCAGTGCCCTCAATTTCAAATTACCCGAATGGTAACCGTAACGATGGTGATGATTCTTGCAAGAACGAGAAGATCGTTTGAAAGAAACAATCGCCACCAAAATTCAATGGCACTTATTCTAGGCTTCAGCTTTCTTGCTGCTTTATGTTACTTGGGTCTATGAATCCTAAAATCGTATATATTTTGGGGCWGCTTGCGTGACGTCAAGCTTTTCCGAAATGAATATCACTAATGGCCAGCTGCAGCAGCCACGGCACGATTGAAAACCAAGCATCATAACCCGGTGCATAAACACACAACCCTCCTCCGAGCCTTTCTTGCTTTCCTTCTGCGAGCATGAGCTCTCAGAGACAATCCTCGATGACTTCAAATCAAGAGAGAGTTCACAGACTTGTATCTGCRAAGCAAAACCTCATATAAATCCTGCATCCCAGACACACCCAAGACCCCGCACCTTCAATCTCTGGGTTTCTATTCCAACACAGCAAATGATCACACGTAAGCATAAGAAACACCCAAAGAAACCAAAGAAACCCAAATAATAACGAAGTTTCTCATACCTGTGATCAAAACCGCGACAAGAAAACGCCCCCTAGAGCTGAAAGAGACAACAAATGTGTCCCAACTCAATCGAAAACGACGCTCCCACTCTCTCCCTCTCTCTCTCTCTCCCTCTCTCTCTCTCTCTCTTGCTCACATCTCCTTCTCCCCAAAACCTACAGCCACTCTCAATCTTGACCAAGAAAGCTACGAATCGTCGTCATGAAGACACTCCACCATACATCACACACCCGATTCTTCTCCTGCACCTCCAACTCTTTATGACCAACAACCTCTCATCATTTCAGTTTTCTGACTGAGTGACTGTAAGTGAAGTTGWGAAGCCTCAGTCGTCCCTCAGCAAACAACCTGAAATCGTGGTCAATCTGCTTCATGATTCCATCAATCGAGAGAGCTGGAGCTTCAAGTTAGAGTTCCATTGATACAGTAAGTAGAAGTCTCTCGTCTATCTTATGCTTGGAAGTAAGCGGCCGGCAGCGTGATGGAAGGGATTCAAGGGACGCATTGAATGCGAGCTCTGAAGTTTGCAGAGCTCTTGTAGGAAGAGCTTGCAAACTCCAACTTACTGCTGGTGGCCATTAATGGGGATTACAGGCACTAGCCGCACAGGATCACACCTACCTCTGGGATTGTGGGAAATCTGGACATGCTTTCTTTTCTTTTCTTTTCAGATCTACTGCGTGAACGTTAACGGTTGTTCTGGAGGGGAATTGCCGGGGCCTAACTTACAGTAGCTTAAACCCTGCTGAAAGGTTTAAGTTCTTACTCTAGAGCCGAATAATGCAATGGGGGAAGTTAGGGAGGAAAAGGCTGCAGTGTGTCTGGGGCTCCCTGCAGGAGGTCATTATGTAGGATTGTCAGGGAGCAATAACTGAGAGACTTTGGGATACTCCCCTCACTTGATAGGCTTGGAAATTGACCAAATAGATGGAATTAGCTACACACTCGATAGGGGTTTTAAGGGGACCCATACTAATTAATTGACATTTTGCACTAATGTCTACGGTAGCATGCTCTTAAAGCGACCATTTAAGCCTACGTAAACCACTCCCGGGAAATCAACCGTTCATTTCCAGGGAGGGTTTTGTTGCGCAATCAGCCGTAATGTTTGATTACACGGGCAAACTTACGTAATCGAGCATTACGGATTCTTCATCCAATCTTGTTATTTCATCCCACGTGTTTCATCCAACTTCAATTTCCCTGCTCGTGATTTACATCGGGCAATGTCCCTTGTCGTCGGGCATTTCACGATATAAAGCGCCTCCTCGTCGGGCTCCACCCTCCTCGTTGGCCCTTTATATTACGAAATGCCCTCCTCGTTGGGCATTGCCCTATATTTAACTCATCATTGACAATAATAGATATTTGAAGGAATATGTCACCCATTCTTAGATAGGGGTTGCATTTAGAACATGGTCACTTTTAGAGCATACTATCTTACCTTTGTTGTAGAGTACATCAGTAGTCACTGAAGTGTCCGGGGGCTATACATCATGTTTCAAACATCTACAGTTTTCCACAAAAAGTCCCTTTAATTTTATGGTCCATTTAATGCCCCTATTCATTCAGTGTACTATGTCCGAATAGTACACTAAATTAAAGAAAGCAACCTTTCATGTCATGYCCCTTTGTATTGTAGTGTTAACCCCTAAACGCCCCAAGGGAACAAAAGTGTCACATAGTTTAAGCCCAATTCTAAGCATTGTAACTTTTGAATCCAATGTCCAACTTCAATAAAAAAAATTGTCGGAAAATCTACAATTTTCCTTCTAATTTGTGTGGTAAAATTTTGAGATCAATCCAAGATGTATTGATTATTTGGAATACAATTTGAAGAGTTTATAAGTTCAATTTGAGTTCATAAAGTTACATTTGATGAATGCAACTTCAAGGGCTTTTGTTTCCTTCATCCAATGTTTGTTTTCAATAAACTTTGTTGGATTATGTTCTCCTTGAAGTCTAGTTATTGTGATGAAATCTTTGTGTCATTCCAAGTTGTTTTGAGTGTTTTGGAGCAATTTCGAAGTTCAAAATTTAGACAGCTTTGGATTATAGTAAACTTTGGCAAGTTATTTTTTCTTCATACAATGTAGAGTTCTAATAAAAAAAATCGGAAAAGTTGTGCATATTAGTCTATTTTGTGTGGCTGAAATTTCATATCAAACCAAGAGGTTATGAGTGATTGAGAAGCATTTTAGTAGAAGGAGGTTCAACCATAGATATGTTTTTTGCAACTTTGTTTGAAAATTCAAGTCCATTTTGCAAACACAAGGAATCAATTGAATGATGTTTTCTTTGATCAATGTATTAGTATGTTGGTTTTGAAGCACTTTCTAATTTTCATTTTTTTTTCATTTGAGTAGGTTTAGAAACCAAATTTCACCTCCAAATGTATTTCTAGGAAAATTTAAGATCCATTTTCAACACTAAAACAATAGAATCTTGCAATCTCTGTGATCAGAGGACTCCAAATTTGATTCACCTTACCTATAATTTGTATACTACAAAATTATACAATTGAAATATGTATACCTCAGTGACATTTAGATCTATAGCACTCTTCAAAAGCAATGATGTTATTGAACCCAGCAGACATGTCCATCCACTTTTCAATTAAGCATGGTTGCACTTATGGTAGAACCACCCATTGCCGACCAAGAATCCATACCCAGCTTGTAGGTGTAGCTATTTCCAACCAAGGTTGGAACAAATTTCCAACCAAAGCTTTGAATAAGTTGACGACAAATGTCCCAAAGTTGTGAGTGGGAAAGTAGTTCTTGAATGGTTAGAATTAGAAGACTCTATATATTAGTACTAGGTTCAAGCCCACTTTGGGCTTCCAAAACTCATAGTAATTTGAATTCAAAAAAAAAAATCACAAAAAAAACAATGTCTGAGATTTCTATATATATGCCTCCATGGTGCAAATTTTACATTGCCCCTTACACTACTCCAGAACATGTACAAATTGCTTAACCCCTAAGTGGTTTTGAATGTCTTTCAATACATCTGTATATTTCTTAAGTGCGATATTCACAACCTTGCAAGTGAGTGGTTTATTGTTCATTTTTTTTTTCACTTTTTTTTGCTGAATGCATGCTAAAGTTTTCTATTGAGCTACACAATTTCTGGCTACATCAAACATGTTAATAATTTTGAAAATATTATGAAGCTTGAAGCTCCCTCATTTGGGGGCTTGCATACATGCGAACCGTATTAAAAAAAACTTAAAACCCAAAATCTCATTTAATCACGCGTAAGATGCTCTTGTTGCCATCTCCAAGTGCCAACAAAGCAACTATAACTGCAATAAACCAGTGTACTTGGTCAAGGCGGATGCAAACAAAGGGATGGATGGGTGTGTATACTGTGGAAGCTGTAAACGTATATTTCTTGAAATACACTATTGAGCGTGTTCCGCAGCCTTTCACATCAACAATGGACATTACATTTTTTTTGTAAAATCATGAGAAAATCAATGGCTATTGTATCTTCAATTTTATATTTTACATACTAAACAAATACTTCTTGAAAGTAGGAGAGTAAAGGCCACCTATGAATTGAGAAGACACAATGTGTCCTCGAAACCACTTAATGTAAAAGGCTCGAGAACAGTTCGGGCATTTAGAACCGCCCACCCCATAAATGTACATATTTTTGTACATGCTGTTTTTTCATAGCCTTTATTGATGTACTAACAATGTACATTTCAGGGGTGGGCAGTTTTGGAGCCCTATGTTAGTTCAACTTCAAAATTTCATAACTAATTCAAAAATGATCCAAAAAATATGAAACGACTTGGGTTAGATGCCAACTCCTCTTCTCTTTGAAGGAAAATTCACTGAAAAATATTTTGAGAAGTTTCACCTGCCTAAAATTCACTTCCAGTGCTTAGACGGTTGGTTTAGGGACCTTCTACCCCCTTAGGGGTTAAGTGGTCGACTACTGGTGGTTCTAATCCTAATCCCTTTCCTAGTAGGTTCGTTCACCGCCTCACTGCCTCACTGCCATAACTTTTAGATTGACGAAACAAATAATGCAAATGGGAATGGAGAAGCACGCGCCTGCCTGCCTTTGTCCCTGTGTCCCTCCTGCCAGGTAAGGTCGGGTCGGGCCGGGCCGGGTCGGGTCGGGTGAGCGGGTCGGGGTCCATCCATGTCTGTCAGACAGTGAGCAATAAAAGAGACAGGCATGGGGGTACAAAGCTTAAGTCTACCGGTGGTGGTACTCCAGGGGGATGATGCCCACCTGGGGTTGGAAAAAGACAGCATGCAAGAAGCGGGTGGAAACGAAGTTATTAAGGAATGTACGTACCAATGCAATGCATTACATTACATTGCATGGAAAAAAATTTAATAAAAAAACCCTGACACGGCAAGACTTGCTCACTCATGTGTGGGCCCACCTCCTAAAATGTATATCGTTTGCACATTATATGAAGGCCATTATATAAGGTAGGAGGTCCTTAAATGGAGCGGGTTCTAAAATGGAACAGGCCTTGGAGGTACATTTTGCACTCTCCAATGTACAAGCAACCTACATTTGAGGAGGTGGTTCACTTTAGAGCCCATTGAAATGCACTATTCTGCAACTTTGAAAATTCAAATCTAATTTCACAAAGCTCCAAAAAAATATAAAACGACTTGGGTTAGATGCCAATTTCACTTGTCTTCAAGAAAAATTTACTGAAAATTATTTCAAGCAGTTTCGCCTTGCCAAAATTGAGCTTCAACCCTTAGATGGGTGCTTTATGGACCTCCTACCTTACACACACAAATAGTGTATATTTGGAAGAGGTGGTCGATTTTAGAACATGAGCGCTTTTAGAACCTCCTACCTTAACCCCTAGGAAAGTGCCCCCTGGAGCCAAAAGTGTATCCACATAGTCTGGAAGTCCAATTCATTGCTGGCTGTAACTTTTTGCATCTGATGGCTAAATTCAATAAAACTTGTTGGAAAATTTGTGCTCTCTCTTCTAGTTTGGGTGGTAAAATTTCTGGATTTTTTGAAAGCCATTTGAAGAATTCACAAGTTCAATTTGAATTCACCATATTGCACTTTGATGGTTGCAACTTCAAGGGCTTGTATCTTCTTCATCCAATGTTTGTTTTCAAAGAAATTTGTTGAAGTCTAGTTATTGTAGAAAAAATTTCATGCATGCAAGTGATAACCCATTAAGACCACTTTTGGGTTGATATTGACATTTTTTCATTGATAGCCAGAGTTTTAGAATGAATTTGGATACGGACAAAAGGAGACGAGTGTGGAGAATTGTAAATTGAATGCATTGGGACAAGAATGAGGGCAATATGTGCTAGCATGCGGTTTAGGGATTGAAAACTAATGAAGTTTGGGCTAAAAATACAAAAATCTTCCAATAAGGGAATCTTCAATTGCCACAAAGTTTATTGTGGAGGCCCAATCATTCATGCCAATTCCATCAGCATGGTCAAATCTCCAGAAAGCATCACAATTTGATATTTTTTTCCATGTTTGATTAGAAACTTGCCCACCCCCCAAATCAACCATAGTCTTTAATGGGTTAAGATCAACCCAAACATTCATGAAAGTCCCATTCATAGCATTGTTGTATTTAGTAGGACTCATTTCTTGAAATTTACACATTGAACATTTTTTTGCTTATAAAAAATAGACCCACAAGTACAAAATATTTTTCAAATATTTTTTTAAGTTTCCAAATTAACCATGTAGGCGTTATGATCAACCCAAACATTCAAGAAAGCCCCATTCACAGCTTTGTTGTATATAGTAGAACTCCTTCTTAAAAAATAATACTTCGTGGAATTTTTTGTTCAGAAAAAATAGACTCACATGTTCAAAAGATTTTTGAAAGATTTCAAATCAAGCATGCAAATGTTAAGATCAACCCAGACATTCATGAAAGCCGCATTTACACCATTGCTCTATTTAGTAGAACTCATTTCTAAAAATTCACACTTTGTGGATATTTTTGTTTAAGATAAAATAGACCTACAAGCTCAAAAGATTTTTTTAAATATTTCTTTTGAGTTTTTGAAATAACCATGCAGGTGTTAAGATCAACCCAAGCATTCATGAATGCCCCATTTATAGCATCATTGTACTTAGCAAGGCTCAATCCTAAAAATTAACATTTTGTGGATTTTTTTGTTAAAAAATAGTAGAGCCACGATTTCAAAAGATTTTTGAAAGATTTTTTTGAGTTTTCAAATCAACCATGTAAGTGTTAAGACCATCCTCAATATTCATGAAAGCCCAATTCATAGCTTTGTTGTATTTAATAGGACTCATTCCTAAAAATTAAAACTTCGTAGGCTCTTTTGTTTAAGAAAAAATAGACTGTCAACCCAAATTCTTCCCCTAACTAATTTAGAGGTTCAAGATAGATTAACATACAAGTTCCTTATGAAGTTTTCATATGTAAGTTGTAAGACTTTTCTCTCTTGTCAACAAGTTGTAAGACTTTTGTAAGACTCTCTTCCCTAGGCCTTCTCTCTTGTCAACAAGTTGTAAGAACTTTTGGACTACATATATATATCTCTATATGTAATTCTTTACCAAAGGTTCTTAAGCTACAAATTCTATCCCTAATCTAGTACTCCATATAGATATTTTTTTATAAAATTACAAATATTTGGCTTAAGGCCACATTTAGCTTTTAGGACTACCACTTATCTATTACTCACAAGACCTATAATTGTCAAATTTGCCCTTGAATTCATGTCTGAAATGCTAAAGTATAATGTAAAATACTGAATGAGCACCTAAGATGAAATCTAGTGCTCACATAGACCCACAAGTTTGAAATATTTTTTAAAATATTTTTTGAGTTTTTAAACAACCATGCAAATATTAAAATCAACCCAAACATTCATGAGAGTCTCATTCACGGCATCGTTGTACTTAGTAGGACTCATTCCTAAAATTTACACTTTATGGATTTTTTTTGTTTAGAAAAGTAGATCCACAAGCTTAAACTATTTTTTAAAGATTTTTTTAAGTTTTCAAAGTAACCGTGCAAGTGTTAATCTCAACTGGCATGAATCTCAATTTTACATCTAACAATATTTAGCACATAAATTGCGTCCATGGAACTTAGGGTCTTCAATGAGTACATTTTAGGAAATCCAAACGTGTTTGCATGGATTTTGGCAATTTTCAGGGTTTAGAATTTGAAATCAATCACACCTCTCTTTGTAAGTGTTTTGCAAATTAACCATGATTACATTGTACTTCAAAGTACTAATTTAATAAAGTAATGAAATTGCACATAAGGGTATGGGAATAAAGGGTCCAATAAATTTTAACTGTTTGACATTTGTGGGATCCATGATAATTTGAAATGCATGCATTTTCTAAATCATTAAAGTCGCCTCTGAAACCATATGGTCATCATTCCACTGTACTTTTTATGAGCCCAAGATACAAAAGTCATGAAATTTACACGTAAGTAAGTATATAGACAAAACATAATGTGCATGTTCTGAACTTTATATTCATTTTAAATACGTGAAATTATGGGATAAATCTGATTGTTGTATAAATTTATAATTTGGAGCACCTCTAAAAATTTATAATTTGATGCATTTGAACTTCACCCGTACTTAACTTTTGCATGCTATACCCGAATTGGACGTGTTTTATATAATTAAAAATGGCGCCCCATGTCCAAGAGCATGCAGGAGTCTGAAATACAAAAAATAGGAATGTGCAAAAAATGAGTTTTTTCAATCTATGGAAGAATTAGGAAGTGCTGATTTTGGCATAAAAGCCCTGGTAACTTTGAATATACATATCTTTTTCATACGTTATCCGTTTAAAATGCATATTAGCATTTTAAAGAACTTAACCCTGGACTGACGCCAGCGCCATTCAGTGGCGTTTGGATGACAGTCCACGGTCCATAGAAGACATTGGAAGTAGTTTTTTCATCCGTTTTTTTTTTGTTGACCTTTCATGTTGAGTTACAAAGACTATTCAATTGAATTTTTAGTTTAACTAGTGTTTGCTTTCATGTAGTTGAGAAGTAACTAAAAAAATGGATGGCCAAATTTGCTATTTTAGTGTATTTTCAGAAGTTGCCTCTCAATGTTCTGAATCTGAAATTTCTCCAAATAAATGATAATTTTTGAGTTTGAGACTGACTAACAAAATGAAGGCCATCTACTCTACTTTCTACTCCAATTGGAATTTAGGAAAAATTCATAATATTGAATATTTTATTGCAGTTTGAACTTTGGATGTAATTTCAATGTTCATTTTATTCTAATTATAGAATGACATGGAAATTGAGTTTACACCATCATGATTTTCACTATAATGTACACACATGGTGAAAATTTCAGATTTTTTGAAATAATTTTCTATTTAGTGTGATTTTTTCTTCACTTTTTTTCAAAAATTCTCATAAAAATCCATTTTCCTCAAAAAAATCTAAATTTTTTGTGAAGTAGAGAAGACATGTAATATCATCTCTGAAAAATAAACATAAATTTTTTCACACATATTTATTTCCAAAATGGTAACAAATTGAGTGATGAGCACCAAGGCTCTGAATCAATGGTTATAGGTCCGTCCTTTAGGGATTAAAAGAAGCACTTTAACATGGTTGATGATGTAAAAATCATTGAAATGAAAATTGTACTACTTGTAAGCAAATTTTTAATATTGTTATTAATACAAGGGAATTTAACATATTCAAGCTAGATAAATGCTTTTAAATGAATTAAATGAATGTAATAATTTGATCAAAAGTAAAATGCAAATGATATATCATTGTAGACTTATATGGAAAGGAACTATTGATAGCCTTTGTATATTGAAATCCTTTGATATTATTTTATATTTTCACTTTTATTTTGTGCTTTTACAATTAATATTTTTATTTTCTATCTTAAATTTTTTTATTTTTTATCCTTGGATTTCAAATGTCCTTCTCTATGAAAAAAAATGTTTTTTTGGCACCTTGTATTTTGACTATATGAAATATCTATTTTTGGACAAAGATCAAAGCACCTCCTTGTAGAGCCATGTAATTACTTTTCATAAATGTCTTTCACTTTTTCATCCAATACTTTAGGAAACGGCAATTGATAGCTTTGTAATATAAAAAGAAATTCACTTTTTAATCTATGCATTGAATGCAATAAAGCAAAATCAAGTTCAACGATTCTTAATCAAAGTTTTCATATCTTGCAATCTACAAATTTCTATAAGATACGGATTTGTCTACGATAATTGCAATGTTTTGTTAACGGGAAAAGGTGCGAAACAAAATTTTAACCCCTCAACACCCAACGCCCAACTATGCTTGAAAGCATCCTACCTTTGCAATGTTAAAAGTCACACTTTCAGTTAGTTATGAAGATCTCAACCATACAATATTGTAGTGTGCATGTTGTAGATGTTGTAGAAAAAATTTGAGTGAATTTGACTATATGGATTGAAATATATTATAATGTTTTAGTGTTGAAAAAAGGTGCTGAAATTTTCTTGAAAACACATTTGGAGGTGAGATTTGATTTCTAAACCGACTCAAATGAAAAAAATTTAGACTACAAAGTGATTCAAAACTAGAATAAAAACACTTTGGTGAAAAAAAAGTATCATAAAAATGACTCATAGTGTCTGCAAAATGGATTTGAAATGTCAAAAAACAATGAAAAACGTAGCAAAAAATCTCATTAGTCGCTACGTCTCCTTCTACTAAAATGCCTCTTTGTTACGCATAACGTCTTGGATGGAAATGAAATTTTAACCACACATACTAGATTAATAAGCAAAACTTTTCCAACAAAAATGATTGAAAAAGCATCATATACAAAGAAGTTATGAGCTGCCGAAGTTCATTGAAGTGCAAAAAATTCTGGATTTTAAACTTTGAATTGCTCCCAAACATTCCAAACAACTTGGATTGGCATGAAACTTATACCATGATAACTAGACCTTTGTGGGAACAAAACCCAATAAATTTGATTGAAAACAAACATTTAAAGAAAAAGATACAATCCCCAAAAGTTGCAGCCATCACAATGCAATGTGCTAAACCTAAATTGAACCTAAATTGAACCTAAGAACTTCCAATGATTTTCACAAACTTGATGTCTTTGATTGATCTTAAATTTATACCATAGAAACTATACTTGTATGCGCAACTTTTTCAACAAGTTTTTATTGAAATTGGACATTAGATGCAAATGTTAGAGCACTTCAAAGTGATACTGCGAGACTGTGAGAGGACACTTTTTGTCCCCATGGGCGTTGAGGGGTTAAATTTAAACAAAAATCCAAACCTTATATAACCTTCTTAGAACCCTACACCCAAAGCCCAATAGAATATTTATGTACCCCTTTAACCTTTATACCTTTTAAATCATTTGTTGTCTTTACAAGTTTTTGTTTATTAACAATAATTATGAATCAAGTATTTTTTTCAAGAGAACATAAAACTTAATTAATTTAGCAAAGCTCTTTACAATTAACATTACATATGTTTTTTCACACTAAACTCAGTTTTGTAATATGAAAAGACTTGGTCTAGTGCGTATTATAGATATTTTAATGCATATACAATGTATAATAGAGAACATCTATCCGTGTACATGATTTTTTTGCTTTACATGGTAGGATTTAAGATTGCATGGGTGTCTCAGTGGTATTGCGTTTTCTATGATTGGAACTTTATTGAACATATCCAAATAGATTTTACTGAACATATCTATCTTAATATATCACCATTTTTGTATATTGAAAAACATTGGGATTTTAAATGCAAATATTGCTAAAATCCTTTTACACTTTCAAATTCATAAATTCCCAAATTTTCCTAAACTCAAGTTGCCCTCTTATATTTATATAGAATTTCTGAAATGATTGAAAAATCTTGCGTTCATTCCCCTCTCATCAAATTTTCTTGTTTTGCTTTTTTCCTTTGTGATGTTTAACCACTCTTTTTTGTAGCTTTGCAACATTGCTAGGAGTTTCAATCATATTTAGCAAAATTTCCCATAATACATAGGTTTGAAGCAACGAAGTGTCGTTTTGGGCTGCAAAGTTGTACTTGAGGAAATCAAGCATTGTTCTTGTTTGTATATTTTTGAGCTTTCAAAATGTATTTGGCTATGTTTAGTGATTTAAAAAATTTTCAGCTATATATTCTTTAATCTCTATGTACTGAAGTAGTTATAGGAATGGGAATCAGATTTTAAGACATTTGTTTTTTCAATTTTTTTTGTTAAATTTTTATTTTTGTTTAAAATAAAGGTTCACTAATTATTAAAATCTGTAATTGTATTTTTGTATAGACATAAAGGGAAGTAAACCAAGAGGATGCATGAGCTCAAAAGCCTTAAAAAAATATGTGCAAAACAAGAAAAAAACACAAGCACTCCAAGGTTTTAAGAGGGCACAAGAAAGTGTGGGTGCTAATTGTAGGGGTTATGTTTTGGATCAATAACAATTGGGGGAAAATTTTAAGGGTCAATTCATGGATATGATACCTCTTTTTTATTATGGTATTTCCTTTGAAGTTATGATTGTTAGAGATCATGATACAAAAGATATTTTTGCGGTGATTAATTTTGTTCCACATGGATATATTTGTGAGTATTATGATGAAACTGAAGAAAGTGTCAAGTATGATTACAAGGAGGGGATTGTAGGGGGGCAAATGATAGAGTTGGAGGAGAAGATCATTTAGATGGAAGTGCTTGCTTATCGGCACAATTATTGATATCTTTGAGAGGATATTAAGCTTCGATTGGATGAAAAGGTGCAACTTGGAAAGCAGAAGGAGTTCCTTTTGGAGGAGAGGCAACTGCTTTTAGAAGATTTAGGTGGAGAAATTATGGATGTGAAGGCCTTTGTATTGCAAATATTAGTGGAGATGAAAAAAAACATAGAAAAACTGAGAGGCTCTCTCAGGGATTTCCTCATCAGTTTGAAACAATGACCTCCATTCTTTTCAAATTGCAGTTTAATCTGACTACCAGTCATATGTCTTCTTCAAAAGACAAGGATTATTGAAAGAAATCACTTGCAACCTGTAGTCTAAGTTTTGTTTATAAAAAGTAAAACTAAGACCACAAGCCTATATAGGGGGGTCTAAATAGGAAAAAGGTGATTAAGTCTAACATTTATGTGTCTAAAGTCACATGTTTCATTGGATTGAATGATTTTGACTTTTTTTCTTTTCATATATTAATTACACACTAGGAAACACTCTTATACCCAGGTTTTAGAATTTGAATCAGTCCATTACCAAATCATACAAAGACAGTGTTTGATGTCTCTGTCCTATGTAGTATCCTAAAAAGGTTAGTCAAATAATCTTAGTCAAATATTCAGGATGGTCAAATTTACTTATTAATATGTACTAGAACCTAATTATCACACAATAATACTTTTAAAATAGTACAAATAGTTCCTTCATTATATTCTTTTTATGTTTGGGTCAAAGTGGTCCAGTCAATCTGCAGCTATCACGTGTGATGCAAATTCCTAACGTTTTGTATTCTAGATCAAATTTTCCCAGTATGCAAGAGTATATTAGTGAGAATTATACCAATGGTCAAATTTTCTTGTTCTTTTCTTTTGGTCAAATATTCTAGATTACACAAGTTAGCACCTATATTCAACAAACCAAAGGACCAATATTCATTTATGCACAAAAAAGACCCTGAAACCATACACAAGGAAGCCCCAAATTAAAAGAACAACCTCCTAAAACCATTAATTAAAAACAAACTTTCAAAAAAAATGAATTTAAAGTCTCATATACATAGCTGGGCCTATAACCGTGCATCTAGACCCTATGACCGTGGTTTGATGACCTAAGGCTGTGGAAAAGGATCCTATAGCCGTGGACCAACTTTACACTAGATCAGTCCCTTTGCTTGTGAATTCAAATTTTTAACCTCCATTTTGTATTAGGGCACAAGTATGATGGCTGAATGGTATGATATAAGATTTAGTCAACTACTCAGGAACTCTAAAGCTCCATTCCATAACAAGAAGGCATCAATGACTTGCAACTATGATGTTATTTCTATCCATCAAGCAAACAATAATACCAGTCATACATACATGTAATCACAAAGCTCAATACTACTCTTCTCTCAAATTATAAGAACTTGGAAGCTTAATTGATCACCATCTAAATTTCATATCTGCACACAATAGATAAATTAGTTCCTGGATCATCACATGGCTGGTTTGTATGTTGCAAGGATTAATCGGATTAATGTCAATAATTTAACCTTCATTTGACTTGTGAAGGTAGACTAAATAAGCAAATTATAATCAAATAGACTCTTCAAAATTACACAATTCCGCATGAAAAGAAATAATGGTGAACCAATAGATTTCCTCTAATTGCTTCCTCTAAAAAATTTCAAAATTACCAATATTGGTAAACCAGATGGTCACACCATAACCAATGATCTCCATTAATAAATTCCCTACCACATCTATTTTCTACATTTACTAGTCCACCATTCAAAAGGAAGAAAACTAAAAATTGTGAAACAAAACGATTAGAAGATTTTACACCAATTAAATTGTCCACAATCAACTCCAAAATTAATCTGAAATCAAGGTAGAATGAAGGTGCTATTAACAACACAATTCAACAAGAATCTTAGTCTTTTACAAGTCTGCATATATAGGATCGTTAATTAAAGACAACCACATCATTTTAATAGGTTGCATCAATCAAACATAAAATTTAGCTTTAGTGCTATCAAAATTACCAATATTGAACAGTGTAGATTCCACAAAGCAAATAATTGCTGAACATTGGTTTCTTATTAATTTTTGTGAAGGTCAAATAAAGCTTACCAGTTTGGGAGCAAATTTGATTCAGGTAATCCGATCAACACAAGTCAGGAAGATTTTTCAATTTCCACAGCTCATAGAGAAAAAACCCCGCTT
Source organism: Pleurozium schreberi (assembly GCA_006891605.1). Lineage (NCBI taxonomy): Eukaryota > Viridiplantae > Streptophyta > Bryopsida > Hypnales > Hylocomiaceae > Pleurozium > Pleurozium schreberi. The sequence goes on along the minus strand of VACF01002380.1, from coordinate 28,518 downwards.
CTTGTAGCTTTGATTGGTTGACAAGCCCTAACAATTCCTCCAAATCAAGCAATCATGACACCACTCACTTGACCAGCACCTCCTTCCCTCTTCACAATGTTAGATTTGACTCCGCCATCTTACATTCATGATGCATTCTTTAATACAGTTGACAATTTATGAAACCTGTAAGTTAGGGTTTGCTCACAAATTCAAAATTGAGGGATCCCTCATACAATCATACCACCAGACCTTCAATCTTTGTACGTAGTAGTCACACATTCTTTGCAGGCTCCTTAATGTTGTCCCAAAATTCACCAAGTGAAAAAACTCCTCGCACAAGCAGCCAGAAGAGATACTCAGAAATCGAGTATTGTTGCCTTGTGAGTGCTTGACGAATCAAAAATTAACATCCTTGTTAGAATTGTAATTTTTATCATAGTATAGTGGTAGAGGTTCGTTTGCAGGGAATTTTGTATGGATTAGGAATAAGAATGAATTAATTATTATTCATAAAGTCAATCACTTGCCTAATTGACACTACGACTTGCCACTTGTAAGCCACGACAACTAGATCAAATGCACTACCTGTGCATACACAAACACGGGTAATTTGCACAACTGCGCACCACCTGTAAATGTGCAAATCAACCCTAACACACTAAGACAACGCACCAACTGTACGAACACACACACGTCAATTTGTAATATATTATTTTCTTAATATCGATAATATGTTACAACTAGTTGATTTTTCTTTTTGTGTTTCGACAAATTCTATATATTCTATATATGAGAGTAAAAAAAGAGAGAGAAGACAAGTAGTCTACTGGACTTAAAGTCAAGTGGAGATTTAAGAGGGACATGACTGTTCATTTAAAGCTCCTTTCTATCTATCTGACTTACTTCATATCTTTAACCGATTAGACTTTCCATATCTATTCTTCAATTGTGCTTTTAAATGACTTATTCTCCAAATTACTATGTACAAATGGAAATACAGTCGAATTGCTATCTCTATTTACACTAGGAAATCAAATAGTCAAAAATCGAAAAATCTAGTTGACTACAGTGCTTGACAATTTAGCTTTCAACGGCAAGAATGGAAGTGGTGGTACTCAAGTTGGGAGCAATCTGGGAGGGTTGCATTGTTCACGTCCTCCAAGCCCTACTTCAAATCTTGGTCGAAACTCCACAAATTTTACACTGCAATTGACCACACAAACATCATCCTCTGAAATATTCAATCCTTTTTTCCACTCTGGAACTCATTCAATCTTAGACAATAAAAATCACAGTACTATATTCAATCTTCCGTCGCTGCTCACAATTATAACCACACAACACTCACTCACCCTCAGACAGAAACTCAGAAAGACAATCATGAAATTACAACAGTTACAATACTTGCACAATAAACCAAAAAAATGCAATAGAATAAGAATAATAATTACTTACATGTATGGGAGGCAAAACACAATGCCAACACTTTTTGATATTTTTCCAAGCTATTTATAGGCACTCTAGTGAACAAAGGTTGTGTGATTGTTCATTTTTTACTATTCATTTTTATTTTTATTTTTAACTATACTATTTATATATATTGTTTTACTTTTATTTTTCAATTCTAAATTTAAAGTAATTTCTTAGCCCTTATTGACTTCCTAGACTAATTATAAATCACTTACACTCTAATTCAAATGAATGTTCTTGATCATTAAATGTTTTAGAAAAAAATAAAAAATAAAATTAAAGTCAAATGTCCGGTACTACACAACCTATGAGATATCTTATAGGCAAGGTTGTTCGGACATACAGATGTACAATGTCCGTGGACGTTGCCCTTTGGATGTTCGATGACATTCGGTGCGGTTGTCCATCGAGATTGTACGCCAGGTGCGTCCGCTTGTCCTTGTGGTCACTGTCTGCTTGTCTATTCGCGTCGTCTGCTCGTCCGTCCGATCGCCCAACTACCCGACCATCCGTGTGCTGCCTTCAAACGTCCAAACGTCTAATTTTTGGATGCTTTTTTCTCTCGGACGTTGGACATGGACAACCTTGGATAGATAAGAGTGCAGTCTTATTTATTGCATAGCTGTTGGCAAAGCAGGTGGGCCATTCCTTATGCATCTTATAGAAGCTACTCATCTTTACCAAAAGTAGTGGTCACTTTTGTTTTTAAAACAGAGGAACATTAGCGTCAACAATCCAACAAACTTGTTGATGCTCCATACATTTGTGGAGAGAGCCTTGGATCGTTTTGACATGACAATCATTCCTGAGGACTCTAATACTTTTTGTATTAGAATTTTGAACCCAGATCTATTAACTCAAGTGATGTAGAGTCATGCTAGAGTTCTAAATGTTTTTTTGGTTGATCTTAACAACAAAGCATTGGAATGGACATCATCACATCGACTTGCTAAGAGAGTTTGTACATGACGTGTGGGCTGCCTAAATATTTTGTTAAAGCATTAGCATAGTGGGCTGCCTAAATATTTTGTTAAAACATTTGTATTCTGGAAAAGTCGCTTATTGTGCTGTGCGAGTCTTGATAATATTCATTTTTCCAATAAAAGAACAGAGTAGGTCTTTGAAACTGATTTGTGATGTCAATATAGCCAAATGACATCTAGACAACAAAGTTTGGAGGAGCCTTGGCAATTGGTGAGTGCACGAAATTATTTATACAGAAGGATTTTACTGAGGTTAGTCGCAGCGAGACACCGGCCATCATATTAGATAATCTTTTGATTGTAATGAATTTCATCAATGTATTTAGCTTGCTAAATAGCAATTTCTAGCGTTACGGTACTCTATGTTAGCTTTGCCGCACTTTTGTTGGCTTTACATCTGAAGGTAGAATTCAAATGTTGAAAGTAATTGAGACTCGCTGAGACTGCACATGGTAGTTGATTAATTCATTTTACAGTCGAATGAGAGTCTTTATTTGGATTTATGTCAACTTAAATTTCTTTCAGTGACACCAGTTGACCTTACTTGGATCAACGGCTTTGTCTCTGACGTGGTTGAGAAATCCAATTTTACAATTGAATTGTCACATGCTATGTAGTCCCTATAATGACTTAGTCCCAATGGTCTTTGTATGCTCTCTCAACAACCTTAGGTGATTTCTTGTAGTTGTCCAACATTTGTGGTTGTTAGATGTGCTAGATTTATACAGAGAGCGTTCTTATCATCAGGCACAACATCAATTGGAAGCAACTTGGTGGTGTGTGATTACAAACAATATTCAATTCTGGACAAGCCCATGAGATAGAAAGATCTATTCACCCCATTGATGCTATATAATGCATTACACAAACAAAAATATAAATGGGGTGAATAGATCTTTTCCTTCGAATGAACACATAATGCATTACACAAACAAAAATATAAATGAATGAAGTATTACCTTTAAAATAGCTTTGTACACTCTCCACGTTTGCTTCTACGTGTGCATCACCTTCAATGGAATTGAAGAATTCTTGTAAGCCACGCTTTATGTATAAAACATATAAGTTAGAAGAATCTATGAGGGTTGGAACCAAGAATTTGTGGTCCTTTATACGAAACATCCTCAAATCATTGGCTTTCGCATTCTTCTCATTCTCTCTATATTTCGTAGCACTTCTTGCTCCCTTAGCACTCTCATCCAATTTCCAAACTCTCTTCCTCTTAGGTGCCATGATGACTTGAATTTAACCACAAGAATACACTAATCTCACATGCTATATTCAAAACATAAAGCATTATTACTCAAAACACACAAATTCTTCAAATAAAAGTTCTCAAAAATACAATGCATTCAAAAACCTAAACCTTGAGATCACAAACTCTCAAAATCTTAAATTTAAAGAACCCCAAAATTTAAAATACACCCTAAATGCAACACTTCAAATTCAAGCTTCAAACAACAGCAAAAAATTGTAAATGCTCTCAACAATCTCACACTTACAAAATCCTTATCCTCACTCTTATACAAACAAAAATTGTTAAAATCAAAGTAGAGGATGCAACCATACACTTCTCTCCACAAGCGCAATGAGCCACGTACTCCACCGAAGATTGTATGGCCACAAATGAAGACTTGCAAAAGAACTCCAAAGCTTCAAACGCGAAGAATAGAGATGAATCCGTCGACACAAATGAAGACTTTAGATGGTGGTGGTCATATACCACACTCCAAAGTGTATGGCTTAATTTGCCTACTGCCATTCACTCTGGAGTACAGTGCATGGCCACACGAAGTGGGTGGAGGCGCGGAGGCGAGGTTTTTTCACTCCAAATTTCCCTCCGAAATTTCCTCTGGCCGGGCTTGGGGCGGAAAGCTTTTCCCGCAGGCTGCCAGGCAGAAGGCCTGATCCTCCTAGGACATCGGGCCAAGGCTGGCCACCGTCGGTTCTCCTCTCCCGGCCCTCTTTCATTGGCCCTAGTGCCCCTCCGGCCTCCATCCCTTGGCTCCAGACCTCTTCACTACTTTAAGTCGCCCCCTCCATCTACTTTGTGCAACTCTTTGCATAGATTTTCATTTTGTTTTTATTTTTTTCTTTGCTTCTAAGTGCTAACTTTCTCTTCGCCACCCTATCTTCAAATTATTTTATTTTATTTTCAATTCCCCTTTTGATTTTTGATTTTGATTTTATTTAAATACATATATTTTTAGAAACCTTATCTTTATCTTTACACTTATCTTTATCTTTATCTTTATCTCCATTTTTATTTTTTACTTTTACTTTTATTGTCACTTTTATTTCATCTTTATCTTTATCTTTTTATTCATCTTTATCTTTATTTTCTATTCATCTTTATCTTCAAACTTTATCGTTTAGGTCATTTCAAATCCTAATTTTTAATATCTTCTATATTTTTCTATCATCTATTCTCTAGCATGGCTACTTTGACCTCTTCTGTTGCTACATTTACAACAATTCCGGTGGACGCTACTATTGCTGAATCACCATGAGTTCAACCTTTTTTTTTTTTTTCAATTGACAACTGATGGGAATAATTATTTATCATGGGCAAAAATTGCAAAAGCGCATATATTTGCGGAGCAATTATTAGACTATATTTCTTTTGATATAACTACTAAAATAAGTGACTCTGTTTCTGCTGCTATTTCTTGGAAAACTTTGTTTTTACTACGTCATCACCTTGTTCATTCTCTACAGCATCAAAATTTGAAATTTGAAAACCAGATGAGCTTTGGAAAAAACTCAAGTCTCGGTATGATCACTAAACAACCATCTTTTTTCCTAAAGCCCTTCACAATTGGACTCAATTACAAGTATTAAATTTTTCAACTTATTGCGTTCAATAATAAATTATACCGCATTATCTCGCAACTAAGGTTGTATGATTAGAAAATTACCGAGAAGGAAATGATTGAAAAAACTCTCTCAACTTTTCCACTCGCATTTGCTGTTCTTGCACAATAGTGTAGAAATATGAAATTTGATAATCACTCAGATCACATGTCTCTATTGCTTCTTGCTAAAAAGCAAAATGAATTCCCTTCGCGCAATGTTGAGGCCCATCTTATTGGAACTACGGTTTATGAATCTCATGCTATTAAGGTTTCTCATGCAAAATCTAAGTCATACAAATATAGAGAATTTTGCAATAAAAAGTCTAGTAGTTATAATCGTGACCTCCAACATGTAAGCAGGAAGAATAACACTTCCTCCACTAACTACCATGGTAAGCGTCCATCAGAGACGCGTTCATGCCACAAGTGTAGCAGTAGTAGAAAAACATGTCCTAAATGACTATCCTCAATGACTAAAAAGTTTCCACAATGATTCATTTGTAGTCATTGTGGACAATTTTCAGTCATTTAAGAAAGTCATTTATAGCATGTTTTCTACTAGTGTAGCAGAGTGGGATATTTGACAAATGTTTGTCGAACATCAGACTATTTAATCAAGATGTTCTAAGAAAACAAGAAGCTTAGAGCTCATTTACGTGAAGTCCACACCATGGATGTGTCTATAGATCCATTTGGAGCTGACGAGCTGGAAACGTATGTTGCTAACGACATCTCTACTAGTGAGTCTTGTGATGCGATCTTTGATTATGCAACTACTCATACAATCCTGCGGGATAAACAATTTTTTGATGCAAGTAATCTTTCAACTTGGCAAACCAGAAACTTAATGACTATGGCTAGATCTACTGATACGTTACTTTGAGCCCGTTTTGCGAATTGTCGATTTGAAGAAGACATATTTTCATCTTTACAAAAAAGAGCATCTGTTTCAACCACTTCTCTAGGTATTACAATTCAAACACATGAGACTTTTACCTTGAATCCTAATTCTAGAACATCATTGGCTGAAACTGTGGTTGCCAAAATTTTGGCACTTGCAAAAGATTGTGGATCAGACACTTGATGGCTTCAATGATGCATTTAGAATTACTAAAATTTCTTTGAATGAAGCCCAAAATGTTCCTGCTCAAGTCTTAATACCGAATATTACTTCAACTCCATCTTCTGAACCAATTTCAAGCAAACGGACTCATGGACAGGATAAACACCTGTGTAAGCGTAAGGTTGTAATTGATACTATTCATCCTTCTAAACCTATAGCAACCACTGTTGTGAGCCACCACATTGGCTCATAATTTAGAATTAAAAAATTTTAGGTGATTTAAGTGAAATTGTAAGTTAGAAATCATTAGTACCAAGAATATTTAGACAAAATACCAAGAATAGAAGAAATACTAAGAATAGAAGAAATACCAAGAATAGAAGAAATGAAGACCAAAAATAGAAAAAATGAAGACCAAGATTAAAAGAAATCAAGATCAAGGAAGAGCAAAGAAGATGAAGGTATGTGATAGATGGAAGAGGGTAGGGTTTGTAAACCCTCTCTCTCTCTTTCTTCCCCCTTCTCTTCTTCCTCTTTGCACTTGGAATTTATAGAGATTAGGGTACATATTGAGAAAAAAATCAGGAATGAATAACAACCTAGGTGATATGTCGAATAGGTCCCTAGTTCTTGTAGAAAGGAAGTAGGAAAGATGAGAGGAGTAGAGTTTTGAAGGAGAAGGTGGCGACTACCCTTTGCCCTGAAAATTGTCAATTTTGGGGAGCAATAGGGTACGGACAATGAATGCGATGGGACTGAAATTTGGAAGAGTGGTAGATCATTAAGTTAACATGGTAAAAAGCCTAGATTCAATTTAAGGTGATTTATAACAAAGATACGGCACTAATTTTACTACGAGGGTGTTGGCTGCCATGGGAGATCAAGACTACCAACTTTAGAGGACGAGATCTAATGGACAGTAAATGCGATGGAGCTAAAAATTGGTGGAATGGTGCGCATTGAAGCCGGTTTTTCAACAAGTTTGATCTCAATTTATTTGGAGCAAGGACGAGGTGGTGGTGGTCATTTTAGTGAGTAAGGCTTTGCTGTCCCTAGATTCAACCCACGACTTTGAGGTTTATGATTTGTTTTTGGTCTTTGGCTTTGAGTGAATTTCAAGATTTATTGTACTTGTCCTCAAAACTTGTTGGACTTGATTATATGAGCTTGTATATAGTGCACAATAATGTATGATCTTCATAGTTAAAAGTTTGTTTGATACAGAGTTTGATAGAAATTGGTGTATGAACTTAATGTGAAAAAAGAATGAACTTGCTTGAGGAACACCGTTAGTGTCACAATCTAAATATAATAATCTGTGGCCATTCATTCAAAATAAACTTGTATGTGGTGCACAAGAATATATGATGCTCATAGTTAATTGTTTGCTTGACCTTAATAGGTAATTGTTTGTTTGATCTTCATATGTAATTGTTTGCTTCATATAGAGTTTAATAAAAATTAGTGTATGAATTTAATGTGAAAGGAAAATGAACCTTGCTTGAGAAATACCATTCGGGTCAGAGTCAAAATATAGTAATTTGTAGCCATTCTTTCAAAATGTCCATTGCTTGGAGGCGTCTAGGGTCCATACACTCTCCACCGGCCCAACTCTTGGGTTCTTTTTGCTATACGATAAAAAATACTCACAATTATTATTTTCACGGGATCTCTTATATCTGATTATCTGTCTACATCTGCTATCACTACAACTTTTGAAAGAGCAGTTTCTGAGCAAGAAAAGTCCCGATTGAATAGAGTTATCAGTAACCTTATATTCAAAATTTTGAGTGTTTTAAGACCTCTCAAAATGAAGATGTCAATATAGGTTGATTTAGGTGCTATGAATAGAAGTAACAATTCCCATTCAAATGGGACTAAGAATTTTTTTTAAACTATGACTTTTTAGGTCGATCCAACCTAAAAACATCAAAAAGACAACTACAGTGTGATTATTTAGGTCGAATTGACCTAAATAGATCAAAAAGACAATTATAATTGTGGCAATCAACCTAAATAATCTCAGTTTAATTGTCTTATTGACCTATTTAGGTTAAATCGATCTAAACATTTACAATTTAAAAGTTTTTTTTACTCTCATTTTAATAGAGATTGCTGTTTTTTTAGCAATTTTTTTCATTGTCAATCTTATTTCATGCTCTTCTATCTCTCAAATTTTGAAAATTGTAGTCTGAACTATTGTAATTTTTGTGGATTCTTTTTGTTTTGTTGGTTAATTTTGCCTATGTTCAATGGTATTTTGGCATTTTGAGGTTAACTTTCTATAGTTACTGGTTAGTTTGGATTGAACTTGGATTTTACTTGGATTTTACTTGGATTTCATCTATAGTTGTGGTTAATGGGAGTTGGAATGGGATGAATGGGGCATGAACAATAGTAACAATTATTTTGGGTTGTCAGTCAATTGGGGTGAAGTGGGTTGCGATTATCAATTGTTCTTCAGTCTGGAAGAGAGTCCAGAACTGCCGCAGCGGTGAAAGCTGGCGGTGTCAATTGTGCGTGGGAGTTTTGTAGCTGAGTCTATAGTTTTGTCTGTGTGGTGTCGTTGTAGTGTTCAGTGGGAGTTCAAATGTGATATTTTGCCATAGTGGTGGTGTTCGTTTTAATTGTGTTGGATCGATAGATGAAATGGAGTGGATTTGGAAAGGAATACAGTGAACGTCAATTGTAATATTTAGCATAATGAAATACAACGCGGAATTATCATTATGAATGTGTTGTGCTCAATTGTGTGTGTTTGAATTCCCAGTTGTGTTATGAGATTGTAATTTTTGCTATTGTGTGATGTGAGTATTTGAGTGTGCTGAAATTGTGTATCTATTGTGAGTGTATGAAATGGGCTAAGTATGGAGTCTATGGATTTAATTAAGTGAGGAATTTCTATTGTTGTGCTTGGATGTGAATGCCTGTCTTTATTTGATCTTAATTGTTTCATCAATTGTGTATGGGTCGGTTGCATGATATGTGTCATTAAATGTATTATGAACTGAATCGAAAAATTAATCGATAGGAAAAGTGTGATTTGGAACACATGGAGAGTGAATCTATAGTTTGAATCAATAGAATTGGAAAACTTAGTAATTAAAAATGGAAGTTTAATGGAAGAGAAGTTGGTGGAAAACTGTGAAGCCGAATCAATAGTTGCTGGATCAAAGTTGCAGATGGATTAATAGGAGCTGTAAAGTTGGAAGTTGAATCAATCGAGAAGGCTGTACCTGTGGTTGGTGAGAAGAAGGAACAATTAGAGTAAAGCTAGAAGAAACAGATCCATAGTTAGATTTGATAAGTGACTTGGTCATTAATTTAATTATAATACGTAAGTTTATCTATTGATTTGGGTATCGTGCACAACTTGGGTTTAGCTTAATATCTACATTTCCATTGGAATTACCTTAGGTGTCCATACCTCCCTGCGAACCAACTCGTAGCTATAGGAATTTATTAATAGTTAAGTCTATAATAAAATCCAATCTACAAGAATTCTCTCAAAATTTTAAATATCATGTTCATTGATGTACTGCGATACTGGTGATATATAGGATAGAAAATCAACTAATATAAATGGACCACTCATCTGTATGACTGTAGAACATCTTTCTTGTGAGAAAATTGATCCTGACCTAAGTACTGTTGAAGAAGCAATGCGTCGATCTAACTAGCTAAAATGGAAAGATGCTATGAAGGAGGAGTATGCCTCTTTGTGTTAGAGACAAGTTTTTGGACCTATTGTGAATAATCTCACTTCTTGACTTCTTGGATACAAACTAATGTTTGTGCGCAAGCGTGATGAAAAATGTCAGATTATCCGTTACAAAGTTTGTTTGGTTGCTCAAGGTTTTACACAAAAAATTGGTATTGACTATGATTCTAGTATTCTACGTATTCACCACTTATGGATTCTATTACTTTTTAATATCTTCTTGATATGGCAAAACATACCATCCTTGAGATGTGTCTTATAGATGTGGTAACTACTTATTTATACGGATAATTAAATGTCCATATTTATATGAAAGCTCCTCCTGGTCTTGAAACCACCAGTTCAACTGCATCTGTCCCAGACAAACATCGTGGGGTGAAATTACAAAGAACATTGTATGATCTGAAGCAGTCTGGACGCATGTGGTATCAACGACTACAAGATTTTCTTATTCATCATCACTTTATAAACTACCCATTGTTTCCATGTTTCTTTATCAAACGCGACAAAGATGGATTTGTCATCATTGCAATATATGTTGATGATATAAATCTTGAGCGTACCAAATCTGCATGTATTGCAGCTACCCAACTTCTTATGCGCGAGTTTGAGATGAAACTACTTGACAAAACTACTTTTTGAATTAGCTTATAAATTTTGTACATGAAAGACGACAACATGTTTTTTTTCACAAACGACCTACATCAATCAAATCTTGCAACGATTTGGTATAATGAATGCTTGTCCACTTTCTACCCTTATGGTTGGTTGTAGCACTAAAACTGATGACCCCTATTGACCTTGCAAGGAAGAGGAAGAAACATTGGGTGAACAATATCCATACCTCGCTGCGGTTGGAGCACTTTTATATTTGGCCACACCCATAAGGCATGACATTGCATTTGCAGTCAGCGTCCTTGCAAGGCATAATCTACGACTTGCCAACTGAAACTGATTCTCGATCAACTTTATAGCTTCCGTCAACTAGTTCATATCAATTTAGTTATTATATTTTTACTATGACAAGCGAAGAAGAGTGTTAAGTAATATATTATTTCTTTAAACGTTTGCCATGTCATTCCATGTCACCTTGGATGAGTCATTCAATGATTAGATAGGATTTCTTTGGATGAATAGGAAAAGAATACTATAGATCTCCTCTCTCCTTTGTGTATATATTTCACCATAATGTTTGATGGAACACTTATTTTTTCTTGCACACTTTGGTGTTTCTACTCTTGTTTTTCTTTTCTTTTGTTTCACTCGCAACAAAGACAAATGGATTTGTCATCTACCAACTAATAACTAAATTGGGGAATGTTTACAAGTCAACTACTCTTCATTTTATTCTTTTCCTTTTGTCTTAACCAGAGTCAAAACTTCTTTAGGGGATTCAAAATATTCCTAAATGAATGAATATCCTTCACTTGGGTCTCTCTACTAATACACAGTTTGTCTTCTTCTTTTGCACTCACCTTGTGAATTTGTTGTTGTTTTTTAATTGAGGATTTGTTTCCAACATGAAATTCTATCAATGTTAGGATGTCAATGTTGCATCATAGGAGGAATTTAAAGTAGTATGTGCCAATTTCCACACTCTCTTTGTAAGGCCTTCATACTTTAGCTCTTATAATTTTTCCTGGAAATGATTTGTAGATCACTTGTCCTCACTCCCTGGTCACTATGGTGGGCTGAACCTTTGGTCAAACAAAGTTGACTTTTCAATCTGATCTTGAAACCTCACTCCACTTACTTAGCCCTCCCAATCTGAATGATTGATGATCTTTATTCTATCCACTCGCTTGCTCTGGCAAATTCAGAGATCATCCTGCTTTGAGAAACTTGATTTTTTCTCTCTGAAGTCTCTTACTCACTCAATTCCTTAGCAATCTGAAATTTTGGTGAAAATTCCACCTTCCAAACTCTCTGTCAGTCTGTCTAGTTTCTTGACAATTTCTGGGAATTGTCCTTGCGAATTTTAAACAAAAAAACTCAAAATTGAGGCCCATAGGCATCATCCTAGAATTTTGAATGTTATTGAACCAGATGGTATGTGGCCAGATGATATGAGTTAATCAAGAAACCTGCCTGATTTTGGTACCCACTGAGAGCCGAACTTCTTGTAGCCGGCCAGCCTTTATGGCCTGGCTATTGTGTCTATCCCCACGCTCTAGTTACTGTGGTTGCTCTTGTGGCTTACTTTTTTTTGGTCTTATGGTCCTGGCAATTGTTGCCAAATTTTAGTTTCTTCAAAAACCAAACCGGGTCTCTGTATGGGGAACTTTTGAACAAAAACTTAAAATTAAGTGCAAAGCTTCACCGTTTGGGGGGTTTAGGCCCAAAATTTAAAGCCAAAGGTAAAAAGAATAGAAAATTTAAATTAAGTGTGAAGCTTTGTCGTTCGGAGGGGTTAGGCCCAAATTTTGGTCAATTTCTACGAGTAGTTAGTACTAATGTATGAGGTTTGGTTCTCACCCAAATTTCTCAAAATATCATAGAAATCATCAGAACCACAAATTCCAACGTCTAAGCTTCAGGGGGGATTTGCAACAACCAAAGGTGTGAAATCCCTCTCCAAAAAAATTCGGTTTGAATTTTTTTTAGTAGGCAACAAGACCCAAATTCCAATACAATTAGCTTTAAAGCAAGCTCTAAGGGATCCTAACTAATGACATCGCCAAAATTCGGCTAGGATATCTTTGAGGTTAGTACAATACTTAGTAATCAATAAAAATAAAACAACTGAGGGACTTTGAACCACTCAATAATACAAAGGCAATACTCAAAAGGGACCCCCACGTCCTTCGAAGTAAGCAACAACATTCATAAAATGGAGCAATTAGCTCTAGTGAACATTCAAACAAGTCTTTTGGTCCAAATGGCCAAAATCCAATACACCGCTAATAAGTTTGACAAATAACAAAGTGCGAAAACACAATGGCCTCGAACGGCCAAGYAAGCAAGCAAGAAGATTGTAATCAAAATGAAAATAAGGGGTGCATAGTGAGGGGAAGGGGAGGCCTTTTATACTCGCCCAAGACCTACTCTCCCCTCAATTTACCTAAAGGCTAAAACTACCTAAATGGAGAAATTAAATTTAACCCTAAAAAATCTACCTAGCTGTTGTCTCATTTTCTAACTTTTGGAGAAAAGCACTGATTGGCAAATGGATTGCGCCATTGCGTTAAAAAGACCCAAATTAGCGAAGTAAATTTTTATCCCCCAACTTCCAAGTCCAAATTGTGCTTGAAAGCCAACTATTACAAATCCGGCTAAAAAATAGAAAATCTAACTTTTGAAAACTAATTTTCCTAAAAGTTTTGACTAGTTAGGGTTGTTGGGAAGGCCCAAATAGTAAGAAAATACCCCAAGTTCACTTCATTTGGACACCGTATGCATTTTGTACACCGGTCAACTCTCTCCTATTTTGTAAAGCTTGTTAAAAATAGTGGCTGTTGCTGATTCGGATACTTTCTAGTGTTGGAATGCCTTGAAACTTGTATGGATGCTTATTTATGCTAAAACTAACTATCTTGATTTTTAGTGGAATTTTACCAACTCTTAAGTAATTTCTGTGAATTTCCAAATGTCGATAAACATGATTGACTTCCTAGGGAGTCACCTTGCGTATTTCGAAAAATCATGAAACTTTTTAGGAAACTTCTAGAAAGCTTAAATAGCCTAACAGCAAAGTCCCATATTAAACTTATGCTTTCTAAATATGGTAAAAAATTACCATCTATCAAATTAATTCCTCCGGGGAGGAATCATTTCCGTACGAAGGAATTTCTGCGAGGCAACTTCTCCATTGCTCTCCTAGCATGGTTTGTGACCTAAACATTTTCTATGGACCCTTGGTGGCGATGCTTCTTCATCTTGCTAAATTTTCCATTGAATTCTTGCAATTTGCCCACTATCGTGACCGGGTAGAATCTTCTTTTTGGAAGTTTACCAATTGGCTCAAAATGTATCTAGGACAGGTCTCTACTTATTACCAACACAAGTCTTTTGGCCAAGATTCCACCAAAGACTCAAATTGGCACTCTTTCTTGCTATTTCGCAAATAGACTTAAAGTTGATTTCAAACTCTAATCTATGTTCTATCAATTCTAAATTGCCAAAAATAGGAATATGAGCAGTTTTAGAATGCTTTTAAATGATTAGGGATAACTTCTTAAAGGGTGTTCCTCCAACTGGTTTGAAAATACTCTTTTCCCTAGTTCTTTAACGAAAATTAACACAAAAATGAGCACAAGGTGAAAAAAAAAATTCTGAGGCCCGAGTGCTATTTGTGGAGCTCACAACTATCCATAATTTCACATCGCTAGCGATGTGATCACACCATGAACTTAGAGAGCCAACAAATGGCGTCAGGATTAATAATTCTACAAGAAGTGGTTATCACCTTTCACCACCTTCTATGTGTCTTTCACAATGTACGAGTCCTTTGCTGTCTTGGCACTTTTAAATTTGGCCATCGCTCTCCAACCAATAGTAGCACCCGCCCCCTACAGTAGAGTTGGTCACTCTTCTTGTGTGGTGGGATATGGTGTAGTGTTGTGGCATGTAGTGTGACAAATAGAAAACAGAAAGTAACTACTTGTTTCGCACAACTTTAAGAGCCGCCTCAACTGAACGGGGACATGAAACACTATAATATCCCTGCAAACACGAATCTCCCAAGTGGTATCACATCCTCAAATTCCTCACTGAATCAATTGGCTTCCGCTTCTCTCCTCCACGATGTCGTCTATCTACCCATTCATCCATCCATTCGTTAGCGGACAAGAACATCCAAGGACCAAATAAACATCAAGGCACTACATTCTGCCAAACTGCCCCCCGAGCCCAACCTGCACAATCATGCCATGATTGCTTCTAAAGTTCTAATCTATCATTGCTAAATACATCACTTACAATGACCTTCATAGCATTGCTATAGCGGCCGCCTCCGCCTCTATCCACTGTGGCTGGCTGGCTAAGTGCTGCGCAAAAAGAAACTGAGAGCGATAGAGACCAAAGGGCAAAATTGTGCAGACAATGGAGTGGAGATTGCAATTGGTGATTAGCATGGAGCTTGGCACACGCAGCACACAAGGCGCGGGACGCCGACAACCATAGTGGTTGCCTCCTCCTCCATCCACCTTAGTTGGCTGGCTAAGTACTGCACAAAAGAAGATTAAGAGCGATAAAGACCGAATGATGAAATTGTGCAGACAATGGAGTAGAAGATGCAATTGGTGATTGAATTATGAGCTTGGCGCGCGCAACACATGGGTCGCCGCCGCCGACCTTGCACCTCCTTCTGCGTCTCGTCTACTTCACCTTATGCTTATGCTCTGTATTGTTGAGAGCTAACATATGCTATGCTATGGCACATCAATGGCACATCATTGGCGATGATTGTTTTTCTGCATTCCAATCTCTTCCCCCCCTCCTCTCTCCCTACACTTCTCTCTTCCATCTTCCACTCCACTCTTTCCATCTACCTTCTTCGTACATTACCATCTMCTCTTTCCGCCTCGGGAATGATCATCCGCTCGCTTCAAGGTTGTTCTGCGGATTATATAACCAACCTCACTAGGGCCCAACATATTCATGCATCCAAGATTCATCCCCGTTTTCCACGAGTTTGTAGATAATAAGTCGTCCATCGTGGTGGTCACACTTGAAGTGCTCCTAAAAGCATTGCCAAGCACAAAACTTGATGGTTTCGTGGAACAAACTTTGGAGAACAACAATTGATCATTGATCATTGATGTTCTAATTAGATGTTTTTTCAGCCCCGTAGGAGACTATTTTGGGGTTGTTCCCCAAAATTGTTCCCTTATATGGAACCAACGACTGCTGGTCTGAAATTTTGAATTTCAAAGGAAAAAAAATTCAAAAATCTTAGAAAGTATAAAGAAACTGAAAATTGATTTAAAAAATTATTATCTTTAAATTAAAAATTAATTAAAATAATTAATTAATTAGTATTATCTGATGTGGCAGTCTTTGTGCCACGTCAATTTGCCTACGAGGCAGAGTTTTCAGAGTTCTCAATGCGTTCCCACACCTCGGAAACTCAGAGTCTCCTAAATGGTCCAAAAGACATCTAATGTGTTGGGTGGGGTTTAGGATTTAGGGTTAAGGGGTTAGGSTTACAAGAAACATCTATAGGTTTTGCATTTTTCAAATGGATCCAAGATTGTAGTCCCCCCCCCCCCCCCTCCCTTTTTCAAACATTGTGATTGCAATGGTGAAGTTGGAAACCTATGGAAATGTGTAGATTGCAAGATATGGCAACTTTGAGTTTAGGGTCTTTAGATTTAACTTGGCTATTGTGCATTCAACATGAAAAAGTTTTTGATGAATGAAATGTTTTTGGAAAGAGGTCAATGAGAGCTTTATAGTAATGTCTTTGTTTCTAAATGTAAAACTTTTATATTGGGCTTACACGTTGACTTTTGCAAACTTTGACTTCTTTACTAGTTTACTAAGATTGATGGTGCATTTTGGTTTGCATAGGTTTATAGGTCATATATTAAGGACTTGTGAATGACCTAGTTATATAAGTTGCTCATATGCACTGCATATGCCGGTACACGGTACACCCTTTTAACAAAGGGGTACACCGGTGTACTGTTTTGGTCGCATATGCACGTATTTTTGGGTGGAAGGAGGTAAAAAACGCGTACGTGGTCTGATCGCTCCGATTTTTGAGCCTATCCTATCCGATTTTTTGCCGCGCATCCAATGATATATCATATATGTTGTGGCTTGTGGTTCCTCAGGATGGAAAAGTTAGAAGCCAAAAGGTTCTTTTGCATTGATGGCCCAACTTTGGCTCTTGAGGCGGGTTTGAGGTTTTGTTTTAGAATGGACAAGATCTCAGGTCTTCTTTGTGGGATCCCAATGTGATCATTGTGATGTGACACTCATCGATTGGACTCCGTGTGCATGAGTTAGGAGCGGATGAAGTTTCGTTTTTTGAACTTCATCCGTCGATTGCCGTAGATTCGAGTATTGGATGTGTTGGTGCAAAACATTTTTGGAGAGGGTTTTGCAACATCTACGAGGCGGTAGGTTAAGAGTTGGCCCAAAAAAATACAAAAAAATGTGGATGAAACCGATCATTCATCACGAATTTGTGGTTTAAAGGTAGAAACTGAACCCATAAAAGGCATGGGATTGGGATCTAAATGTATGGGAAAAAATCAACCCGCAAGTTCAAAACATTTCAAGCYCATCRAGTGCATCCCATTTTTCAATTTGTRTAGGAAATTTGTATTGCTTAMGACATYSATAAAAATARAACACGACGTTTATTGCACTTTCAATTGGTGAATCCCAACTTATAGAAGTCTGCCCAAACAATAGGATTTATGGCCCTAKCTCCCTTTAGAGTTTAGGATTTAGGATTTGGAGGGACAGGGRTAGGGCCCTYGCCCGCTTTAGGGTTTAGKGTTWGGAATGTAGAATTCATTTGAGACAACAATGGCAATGGTAACAAGGGTCRACCATTTTCTTTGACTTTTGGGATAGTATGGCCCTAGTAATCGGTCACGCTCTCAAAATATCAAATTATGAAATACAAAGTAACAAAAASAAGTAGAAAATAGGAGACAACAATGAACAACTTGTAACAAACATGAAAGATGGAATGGCTATAGGCAAGCTTGGAGTAGTTGTAATAAACAATCCACACCCAATATTTTGATTTTTTTTCAAAATTATTGAAAAATGAGTTAAATAAAGGACTTCAAAGTTTATTTTAGCGTAGAGATTCCATGATTGCCAGTAAACAAAAACTCTTCATAACTTTTGACTCGTTGATCAAAATGGAGTAATTCAAAGCTTCTCATGTACATATACTTGTAGTTAATCATTTTCAAATTTTTATTTCTGAAAAAAGTCATTTTTTCAAATCTGCCCGGGCTGCCCGCCGACCACTGAAAATCACATATCATGCAATAACTTTTTAACAGTGTAGTCAAATGTTATGAAAATTGTTGGGCCTTAAAGCTACTCCTTGGACACATGTTGTGTAAAAATTTCAAAGAGAAATAATGAAAACTCTATTCGTAGTGAGCTGCCCAAAATTGCTATGTTGCTAAAAAACGCAGTTTGGTCCTTTAGAGGTTAATCAGCTCATTCTCAATTCAAAATCAAATTATACTATCGGCAAAACCATCCTCTTTCACAAGCCTTTATTGTTGGCTGCTGATTTCAGCTTTAGATGAAAGGGATTCCAAAGAAAGAAGAAAAAGGAAAAGAAATTAAAAAAAGAAGAAACAGGGAAAAAATAAAGCTAGGCAAAAGCAAAAAACATGAAGCTAAGTCAATGAAGCCATTTTTGCAGTCTGAGTCCATATCCTGTTCACAATAACTGAAACACAAACACACACGGAAAGGATGTTCATCTTACTTCGTGCTTTAACCCTCTCTAATTGTACATTCCTTATGCAGTACAACTTCTAATAACCCTCACTCTCTGAATTAATAAAACTCTCTGCAATAATGTGTCAGACCGATCCCGGCTTTGCCCACATATACAAACAACATGAGAACAAATAACTTGAGTTAGATGACAATTACATTTTTCTTCCTACAAAAATTGACTAAAAATTGTTTCAAGGAGTTTCATTTCCTCCCAAATGCAATCAGCTCCTAAAAAGTTTGTATAACCTCTAATGCCCAAAGTGACCATTTTTTGGTCGCTACCCTTCTTTTTTGAGTTCAACGTTCATAAAATTTTAAATTTTCTTAAAAGTAGAAATAATTTTTAGTGCATTGAAAATCCAAAGGCAATATTTTCATCAAATTCCGAGTTAAACTCCGCTTAGTGGAATTTTTCAAATTTAAATAGTATATTATACTATACAGCTCATTTTTGGAGGGTTTGGTTTGGGTATTCACCACAAAGTCATCCAACCACTGTGATTCTTGCCCACCTCGAAAAGATTAGATCCACCTTAACAAAGGCAGATCCAAGGCATTTAAGAAGAAGACAAGTGTCTTATTTTTCTTCTTCTTACAAACACTACTCCCATTTCAATGACCACAGTGCATTGCAAGCTCCACCAAGAATTGAAAAGCGCTTGGAATGTTGTGAAATTTTCTATATACATTTTCAACCCTCCTATCTTTCATTGAGCACAAAATGGGCATCATTTGAGTATATTCTTACAAAGATATACTCCTTCAAAGTGCAATGCCCTATATTTCCTTTAACCCAAACTTCAAACCTAAATATCTACTAAACCTTGTGGTCAAATAATCTAAATTTTTTCAAAGCACTCACTTCCAATGTAAAATTGAAGATCCGACAATGACATTCTATCTAATCTCCAAAAAAATTGAGAATTTTTTTTTCTCAAGTTCTCGGCAATTTTGCCGTTGCGGACTTTCGGCCCATTTTGAAAGTACACCTCCTTTAGGTCATTAGGGGTTACCGTAAGGTAGAAGGTTCTAAAAGCTTTCAAGCTCTAAAATCGCCCAAACTTATAAATGTACACTATATGTAAATGTTGCTTTTATGTAGCCTTTAACAATGTGCAAACAAAGTACATTTTAGAAGGTGGGCAATTTTAGAACTCTATGCCATTTCAACTTCAAAATTTCACAACTAATTCCACAAAGCTCCAAAAAATATGAAACGACTTGGGTTAGATGCCAATTTCATTTGTTTTCAAAGGGAAATTTACTGAAAAATATTTCTAGAAGTTTCACATCCCCAAAATTCAGTTTCAGTTCTTAGATGAGCATTTTTTGTGAACCTCCTACCTTGTACCTTATTAGATATGAATGTAAATGTACCACACGCTAACTCCATGAGCTTGGTGCTGGTAAATTAAGCATCCTTGTGAAGGTTGAAAGCAGCATCAGATGTGACTCTTCACAAAATTTACACAGATTTACTTTCCAGTACCAATCCTTTACAATGTACACTATTGATGCGGCTCACCTGCATATCATAACTTACAACAGCTTTTTGTCCTAGTAAGTTATATACAACAATAGTGCTACCTAGGTGGATTAGTCTCTACAAGCTATTGTTTCAGAGTTAACCTCATAGCGTCCAAGTGATTACAGTGAGAGTGGTCATTGACCCTTAACTGATGCCGAGGCCATTTCTAGTTGATGAATGAGAGAGCATCTTCCTGTGTAGGACAAAAATGCAACTATTCACGAACTTTGGGCAAGAAACAAGTACCATGTCCTACTTCAAGGAAATTTATGATTCTCCTTTGAATTGCCTACTAGGTTAAGAAGTATTATTTATCCTTGAGCACCCCATTGCCCCAAATCTGGCCTCCTCCTAAAAGATGGTTAACCATTATAATCTCATAAGTCATGCAATGAAGACTTCTACAATTTTTTCCAAAGTTGCCTTCCCTAATCCTTTTGCAATTTCAATGGCCTCATCTCTTCACTAGAAGAAAAGTGTGTTGAACTCGACCAAGCCATGTGGTCTGGATTTTGTTGAGTTCTTCCTTTCCAACGCAAAATTTTGCTTTCCGACGCATTGAAACGCAAAATTTTGTGTTGGAAAGGGAGAACTCAACAAAATCCAGCCCACATGGTTTTGTTTAGTTCAACACGCTTTTCTTCTAAATAAATCCTTGAATCTTAATTTTTAATTGGTGGGGCCAACTTGAGTGTCGATTTGTAGCTTACTTTTGGAATTCATGCTAGGTGCTCAAGGGTTAAAATAAATAAAACCCAATCCAAATGAACATTTTTCATCCAAGTTAGAGATTCACCTACAAAACAATCTCATTGATTGCCACTCTGGCTTTTTTTTTTCAAAAATTTGCAGAAAAAGCCCTGGAACCAACCCCAAGAAGCCCAATCAGCTCTTTGAAGCCCACTTTACCGACACTCCATTAAAATACCGTTGTCACCAGATTTGCCGCTTCTCACGGAGTTGACTTTTTCCAGTGCCAATCCAGTTTCCGTCCTCGAAAGTCCCGAATCCTGCCGACTTTCCGCAACGAGTCATGAATCTTGTTTTCAAAAATAAATTCAGAAATTCTAATGTTTTTTAAGAAAACGTGCCGACATACAGAATTCAAGGTCTCATTGTCGGAAACCCAGCCAAGCTCGAGTGCTTCTCATTTTCTCATGTCTTGGTGGGTGTTTTTGTTTCCGTTCCCGTTTTCGTTTTCGTTTTTGTTGTTGATGTTGTTTAGCTAATTAGTTCTTGTTGTCGATGGGCGTTCTCATCAGCTCGTGAGTTCAATTCCTCCCCACAAGACAGTGTAATCCCCCACACATGTCGTTGCGTGTGTTCAATTTCTGGCACAGCAGAAGAGATAATTTCATTGCTTGTGAGAAATTACTCAAGTTCTTGCTTTAGAGAGGTTGCATTTATGAATCAGAATTTGCCAATCGTGACCGATTTCGACTTTTCTTGAAGTTTGCAACCCTGAACCTTAAACCCTAGGCGTACCGACACTGTAAGGTAAGGTTTGGCTTGTCTGTTTCGAGTTTTGATTGATTTGTTCGACAGAGGTTTCATATATTTGGTGGTCTCCGAGAGCTAGAATAGGTGGGTGTTGGCGATTTTCTGTTTCTTGGGAAGGTAGTAGAGAAATGAGCAATGATTTCAGTTACATGCTGTTCCGAGGTTTTGCAGCAAATGGCTATGATACTCCAGCACAGACTGCTTTCAATGAGTTTAGATATCCCAAATGTTAAGAAGCTAAAAAAAAGGATGACCTAATCAAGATCTGCTATGAAAAAGGATGAGACTTATTATACGGATTACTTCAATGTTGAGCAGGTGCAGCAAGGGTGACTTAGGTTATTTGATTAAATTTCTGTACCGAACCAGTTGGTGTGATCGGTGAGCTTTGGTGAGAGTCAAGGTTTTGGAGGATTTGATCACAAAATGCCGCACGGCAAGTTGAGTGTGGTAGTGGAGGCTGCTGTTGACATCAAAGACCCTGGGATTCGTGGTGAGAATTCCCCTGTCCCTTTGTTCTCGTGTGCCTCGTGGACTCGTTTATTCTAACTTAGTACTCATTCAGAGTCTTCACTTTGTGTTCTTTTAGTTCAGGTATGCCTTGGATGCCTGGAGTTTACTAAGTYAGTGGTTTATTGAGTAGTTTAGGAGCCAWAATGTTGGAATGGAATTACCAATAGCAGTCTGTAGTTTGAAGTTCTACCTTCTCACTTTTCTAGTTAGCAGTAGATGAGCCTCAACTGTTGCCTGGAAGCATGAATATGAGTCTTTCACATTGAAAATCGTTGTCCACCACTTGTTGGCGGCTGACAATTTCCAAAGCTAGAAGAGAAAGTGTGCTAAATGGCACGTTCTGTTCAAATATGAGAATTTCCAACCCTGGAACTGGTTACTCTGAAATATACTACTATCGGAAGGCCTGTGCGTGCGTTCATTCTGTTTAGCTGTGGTGGATGTTGTGCAGGAAAGGGAGGCTCATATTGTACCCTGACATGTGGAAGTCAAGTTCTTAGATCCCGTACTGTTGAAGGTTTTCGCCGAAACCGTGCACTTATCGATGGCACTGTAAATGCTACTGCTTGTGTTTGAATAGAGTTCCTAGCCTCTGTTCCTCTGTACTGCTTGCACCCAGAGGGAACCTCCGACCATTTCTTATACAGCTTTGTTGTACACCCTATCAACCAATCCTAAGTTCCTGACGTGATGGCCATAGTTTTTAAACCACGGTGACTGATTACTACATTTCCACGCCAAAGCTTTGATTTCCTCGACCATACAATGAGTCATTGACTTTGATGATTTGACTGGACAATTTATGACCGTTATTTCTGAACAACATAGTCTACTGATACAAAACATGTTTCTTTTGTTTGACAGGGGGTGGTCGACGTCCCGTATTCAGCACATTATTTGAGTTCGAAATCGATAGAACCACGAATGAATTGAAAGTCTGCGTTTATAATGAACGAGGTTCCTCAAGGGAAGGAGAAATGGTCGGCTATTGCACGTAATTACTGCACCTCTTGTACAACTTCTATATTTTTTCAACCGGCGCTTCTCGACTGGATGTATTTTAGAACTCTTAGTTTCTTCCGTTTTGTGATTGACATTTGCTGGAGCTTGCTTCTTCCAAACTTTTAAGAATCTGTTCTTGTAATCGTTGATATAAGAATAGTCTCTCCGGCTTCTTGCCCCACGAAACTAGGTAGTTATCTGCTCACTCTGTTTTAGACATCATTGGAATCTACGAGCTCTATGGCCATCGTCATAAGCTCATGTGCTGATTTCTAGGCTATGGTAGAATTTCATGGCTACGAATGATTTCTTGAAGAGAACAACTGACAGCGGCTTTTGCATTGCTTCTAGATTGGTTTTCAAGCACGTATTTTATTATGGACATACATTGCCGCTCACTTCGTATCCCTTGCAACTGCCTTCAGGAAATTCTGGGGGACAAATCAATATGTCTCTCAAGTTCAAGATGGTACATGCCTGGCACATGCCCCATTATTCGTACTCCATCACTAATTCACCTCACACATTGTTTTCTATCTGTAACTGAAGCGCAGAAGCATTTTCTGTTGTTCAATGGAGTCGTCCCCTTGAAGCACTAATTCCTTGAACTTGTTGACCTTGCTGCAGAGGCCATCTCCAAAGGCACAGAATAACGCAGAGCGTTGCCCTTCTACAACAGGAGTAACCCACAAACTTGTTGCAGAACAATCGCTCCCTCTCGATTGGGGCTACGATTGCCGTGAAGAAGTTCACAATAACAGACCACCCCAGTCAGAATCACGGCAGCTCGAGAATTCCACAAAAAATCGTAGTAATTACCGTAATTTGCCTGGAAGTGCTTCTGGCGTTTACAGAGAGTCTGCACRCACCTTTCTTAGATACGGTAATCCAAGCAGCTCTCAAACGCCGAATCAAACACAACCTAATTCTGGTAGACCAAGGGTTGAGTATAATCAACAGTTACTAGTTGGAAAGCCTCCAAATCAAGTTGGGCAAAGGCCGCAGCTGGTGCAAGTGCAGGTACAACTGAGACCAGGTGTAATGGTTAAAGTAGCCGGGGAAGCGGCCAACGATGTTGTTTACCTCAATTTCATCAGGTTGGTCATAAAGAAGTCTGTCTATTTAAGGTTCAAGTACTGCTTTGGATGAAAGAGAAGCTGTTTGGACATGATTCAATTGCACCTATGAATGGCTGGATTAGAGAATTACATACCAGCTCAGAGCGCTTTTGTGGGAAGGGGTTCCTGATGGTGGGTGGCCTTCCAAGCACAATTTCCAGCAGTATGGCCCCATAATCATAAACGTCTTGTTTGTCTCTGTGATCTCGCCTGCAAAATACACAAACACACACACACACACACACACACATAAGGTGCCAAAGTATTGCAATACCGCCAATTTAACGAAATCGTCGTTGGCTGTGAACCTTAGGTCATGTTTCTTCAAGTGTGTCGACCAACTAGCCACACCTATCATAAACTACATTGTTCACCAAAAAACACCCCACATGGATGGGTTAATAATGTTATGTGAAATGCATGTGATGCACCTGTTTAAACCCATAAAAGGTTTCTGATTCTTAGAACTTCTTTTTCAGAATCAAACACTAATACATTAGTAGAAACGTAACATTTGATAAATGATCCACAAAAATACTCACTAATGATCTAATTCGTCATGCAGGTGTCTCATTTCCCCAGTCTATGCAGACCATGCTTCTACTAGAGATATGTTTCAAACTTCAGTTAAGACTTCCTGAAGTAAAGACTAGCTCAATTAATCACATCAGACTAAGTCCCAAATAGAAGAAACTTAGATTAACAACAAGAGCACACTAGACAGGGTTGTAAGTGAAAATAAAATTGATACAGACCTGCGCAGTGATCCTTCGTGAACAAGTCTGGGACTTGCGTTCTTGGACTCTGCTGCCACAACCTGCATCCAAAACGAAATTCAGAGCATTACTACGGGGATTACTCGATATAGCACCGTGATTTGCATTTGTTTACAAGTTAGTTATAGCCTTAACCCAGAAGTGCTCGTTTTAAAGATAGTCAGATTACTTTAGACAATTCATGATAAATTATCGAAATTTCTTCAACAGATGTGTATCATTGATTCATGTGGGGCATTATTTCTTCTTTCCATTGAGTATTACATGAAATTTCTAAAAAATTTCCTCGATGAATATTTATGGAATGAAGTCTACTTTCCACAACATCATCATCTACCTACTGCTGTAGTGTATAGTTGAGCGCTAAGGGGTTAAATTATCATCATGAAGCACTTTACCTTCATTGCCTTCAAAAAGAAATTCATTCCTTGCTTCAATCTGATTGTTCTGTCTCGTATTTTGAGAAAGGCAGGAGCTCTAACTACATCGTCTATAGTTTTATAATGATGCTTTCAAAAGGTTTATTTAAAGTGAGAGAATTAGAAGTATAGGACACCTACATCAATGGAAAACGAAACCCGTCGGACAGGTAAACCAAAATCTGTCACTTGGGCCACCATGTTTGAATCCAAGAGAATACTCGTGATCTTCAAGTTGTTGTAAAAGATGGGAGGCACTGCCCCTGTGTGCAGGTAGTGGACGCCACGACCGGCCGCAATGACAGCTGCAAGCCTCTGCGACCAAACCATAGGCTCCTTTCCTGTATTTTCTGCAACCATAAAATCATATTGCCTCATTCGTAAGAACAGATTAAAGAGAACTTACTCACCATGTGGACAGAAAGATACTAAGATCACTTTTGAAAAATCATAATAAATAATTGCAACTCCTGGAGCATTCCAAGTGATACTTTTCACACGATTTTTTTGTAAAGCTTCCTAAATGAATAAGTGCAATTTCAAATCATTCATCCGGGTAAAGCATTGAGGGGTCAAAAGCCTTCCAGCCTTGAATGAGTTCCCCTTCAGTTTTGATGGCGTTCATTCCAGAGATGTGACTTACTTGCCAGGTGACTCCGGAGGTCCCCGTTTGCCATGAACTCGGAGACGATGAACAAGCGAAAGGACTTGAACTCCTCTTCCTCCACGCAGTTCACCACTTCCTCCGTGCAGTAGCCGAGCACACTCACCAGATGCCTGTGCCGGAGCTTGCTCAGCACCTCCAGCTGCGACCGGTACTCGTTCATGTCTTCTTTGGACTTGAAGTTCAGCCACTTGATGGACACCACCGTCTTGTCGTCCAACAAGCCCTTGAACACCTGCAGCAGGGCCACGTACTCAGTGTCTTGAAGGACATGATCGATTCCTCACACCATCTAGGCGTAAATAATTATAAGGCATGCTGAAACCCTTCCAAATTTTTGTTTATGTATCTTCATGTCATTGTACAAAGGTATAACTAATCTCAATTTGATCAACGAGGTTTCARGAMAGTTYTATTTTAAGAGATTCWAGTATTAAGTTGGATGAATGAGCAATTACTCGGRCGAAACATTGCCTTGAAGCACGGCACTTGGTTCATCATTCAATTTATGGGCTTCCAAGCTTCTTGTATCTACAGCCTCTAGTTTGAGCCAAAAGTGTGTTTGAAAATGGAGTGGGGTGTTTAATTTTTAGGATGCCTGGACGTTTTGATGTGAGAGTGTGATTTGAGAAACCCAACTAAAGAAGAGAGACAGATGCTCAAGTCAATTGTTTATCTCTGTCACGCACCGAGCTRCTAATAGTGTGCTACCTAGATCGTMTTAGTACTACCTGCATGACTCCGAATTCTAGTGTATCCCGTTGCATAATTTGCCACCATCCCTCCTGCTGCTTGCAAATGGAAATTATGATCAACTCTGTAACTCTTGGAAAGTGAGGAAGAAAGAAGATTCAGGAGGGGAGGAAAGAGATGGTTGCAAAATCTCATACCTTGCCATGTCGACCTTCTCCAACAAGCGACCCAGGGCTGAAGTTATTCGTCGCATTCTTGAGCTCCTCRAGAGCAAACACCCGGTTCTGCGCTTGCGGTAGCACCCCTAATCTCATTGACTGCGACAAATATCCTGAAATTCGTGACAGAAAAACGTAAAAAATCAAGCACGAAACCGAAAGAAGTCAGCGAAACTCCAACACCACTGTAAGCAGACACACGATTCCCCTAATTTTCATGGATAATCTACAGAAACGTGAGCTTGTACTCGCTTCTTGAGAGGAGAAATTTGAGAAACCTATGCCTAAACAGTTGCTAAAAAGCTGTTGATAATACAAAATCTAAAACAGTTACAAATACATTGCACAGTGTTGAACGAAACCATTGCAAATTTATGAGTAAAATTCCGACGTTCATTGCGAAACCGATGTTAAAACTATTGCAATGTCAGCCTTCCGTACTACTGCCGCCTGCGTACTATTGCCTAATCCCATCGACTACGACAAGTACCCAGAACGTCATGACAGAAGACTTCGACAATCACGCAACCACTCGAAGGAAGTCACCGAAATTCAAACCCCAGTTCAAATAGACACACAATTCCCTTAAACCTCGGGTACAAGCCACAGAAACGTGAGATTGTCCTTGCTTAGTTGGTTTAGAAATTTGTGAAATGATGAGAAAGATTTGGAGCATACTGGCATTGGAGAGCAACTCCGACGGAATGCCACGAAACGACCCGAAATTGCCATCGTCATGTCCCGCGATACTATCTTTCTCCTTCCCACACCGTCTTGCAATCACATACACCACACCACAAACCACCACCGACAAGAAAATCCCCCCTACCGCCGCCACCACAATGATGATGACCAGATGGCTATGAAGCTTCTGCGTCGACATGGCCTCACTACAATACTCCTGGGAGCCTTGCTTCTGTTTCCGCGTCTCCATGCAATTCCCTTGAAAATGCACAACCCCCGCTGCTTTCAGAAACGATAACGGTGGCGATCCCGAGAATAAGTTTCCTGAGACGTCCAGCGAGGAAATCGAGTTTCCAAGTGTGAGGTTTAAAGGTAACACGCCACTGAAGCGGTTTCTTGCTAAGTTAAGAGACACCATTCTCGGAAGCGTGAACAGAAACGAAGGTGGGGTTCCGGACATGCCATTCCCGGAGACGTCTAGGGTTTGAAGCTCTACGAGACGCTTGAGAGCATCAGGGACCACACCTGAAAGCTTATTCAGACCAAGATGAAGTGCAACTATTTGTGTCCCGAGAAGAGGGAAGCTCGGTCCCAAACTGTTACCCCCGAGGTTCAAAACCTTCAGGGTTTTGAGAGTCTCCAAATTGGGAATGGCGCCATTGAAGTGGTTATGCGCAAGCGACAGCTGCGTAAGGTTCGTCAGAGACGCAATCCCGTTAGGTATGATACCATCGAGCATGTTATTACTCAAGCTCAACGATCGCAGCGCCTTGAAATCCGAAATGGAGTCGTTAATCTCCCCCGTGAGGTAATTGTTGGCCATGGAGAGCGTTTCAAGGGATGTTAGAAAGTACGGCAATGCACCAGAGACGGCGTTGTTGTCCATCACAAGCTCCCGTAACCCC